>JAOXYD010256814.1:0-16028 GCA_028565735.1 Pinacopodium congolense
AAGTTATTGCTCAACTACCCCCTCTAAATTTAGTTAGAGAAATTGAAAGTTTTCTTGGACATGTTAGATTCTATAGATGATTTATTAAGGATTTTTCCAAGATAACTAAGCACCTTACTGAGATTCTAACCAAGGATGAAATATTTAACTTTGATGATCAATGTATGCATTCCTTTCAATTGATAAAAGAGAAGCTTACAAGTGCACCTATTTTAGTATCACCAAATTGGTCTCTTCCTTTTGAGTTGATGTGTGATGCGAGTAACTTTGCAGTTGGTGCAGTACTTATAAAAAGACATGGAAAGCTTTTCCATCCAATTTATTATACAAGTCACATGTTAAATGATGCTTAAAAGAATTACACCATTACTTAGAAGGAGATGTTAGCTGTGGTGTTTGCAATTGACAAATCTCGGTCCTATTTGGTTCTTTCAAAAGTGATAGTTTACACGGACCATTCAACATTGAAGTACTTAATTAACAAGCTTGATACTAAACCATGATTAATTCGTTGGGTCCTCCTATTACAGGAGCTTGACATTGAAATTCGAGATAAGAAGGGTAAGAAAAATTTTGCTGCTAATTACTTATCTCGTTTAAATGAGGAAGTAATGCAAAAAGGAGAAAGGCAAGATATGAAGGAGGTGTTTCCTGAAGAATACTTATTAGCCATGATGGGTATTCTTTCTACCTGGGTGAAATGCATCCATGTCATAGTGTTAGATCTCCCTAACAAAATTTCATCTATTTCAACTACATCACTATAATGCTCATCAAAATATTTACCAATAGAATAGGGTACCTTATCATATTTTTGGACGAAAACCTCACCAAGTTCCTTAATCTGCTCAATATTATAAGGTTTTGAAGCGGTTTGGCAGTCTACTTTAGCTTCTTCACCATTGATTTGCCTATAATATTCTCTTGACCCCTTTCATCGATAATTATCTCATATAAATTTACTTGTACTCGATATCTCGTATGGAAAAGTTTATGCCTTTGTAAGTCATTATGCTTCTTGTGAGATATCGTTAACCTTCTAATCATACCCATAAAACTTTCTTCACCCTCATCATTGGAATTGGTGTAGGATTTTGAAATTGAGGATACCTTGTAGGGCCACCCTCCTTATCAATTAGATCCCCAATTCTTTTATTATTGTCTCCTTGCAACAATGCTTGCAATTGATCCTGAATCACCATCAATTATTATTCCATATTGCAAATCAACTCCTCATTCTTCAATTGCTCTCGAAAATTTAGGTAACTCATGAATGTCATTTTTCGTCTTGGCTATTATCAGACAGAAAAACCTTAGATTCTCAAGGTTTTGATAACACTTGACATAGTGCAAAAACTCAATACTCTAATCCAGGAGTATAGAAAATGCAAATCCAATCCAAGATTTACAAAGAACTCAAAAGGTAGACGAAAACTTTAAGATAAAAGTGTAATTTGATTTAAAATAGGAAAAAAGGTTTCTAAGAATACAAAAGATAGGTTTTTAATATGTTTTTCATACCCTAAACCCTAATAATAAAATTAAAACATCTTTAATTCTAGTAAATAAAATAGGCAAATTATAAAGAAGATCCAAAATTTTACTTAATTTTGTAATAATAGCTAAAACTGAAAAAGTTGGCAATTAAATGTGCAAAAGTTTGGTTTGTTACAAAAATAACCCACTATTAGCTTCTCTGTTAATGATGCTAGCATGGCATATATGTCAGCAAGACAATGTGACACAAAGATTATACATGTACAATACATGGAGATTAATTTTTTAAAAAATAGTTATTTTTTAAATAAAAATATCCTTCAACACACTCCTCAAGTCTTTTTTTGTTAAAAAAAGAATTGATAACCCGAAGTTAGCTACAACATAAAGAGTAATAACTAAAAACTCCTCTAACACACTCCCCAGGGCAAAGCTGATATGTTTTTGGCTCTGAAAGTGCATTTTCTTGTTCAAAAGAAGTTGAATTTGGGTTTTTCAAATCAAATTCTTCTTCTAGCTCCAACATAGAGAGTAACAACTAAAAACTCCGCTGACACGCTCCCCAGGTCACTTCATTTCCATTACTTTTTAGTTTGTTTCATTAATTAAATAGCCATTCATTCAATTGTGTGATTGAATATTGCAAGGACATGATTCGAGCATTCATGTATGTAAAACTGCAACAGAGGAGTGAGCAATCGTAGGAAAAGAGTGTGCTGGGATTTTTGTCTCCACCAATTAGAATGATCAACATCAAAATCTTGCAAAACTTATGTTAGTTCACATCCTTGGCTATCCCAGGCACTTTGGCCAAATGGAGTGCCTTAGGCTCATTGCTTCCATGGGATTTCTTAAGAAGAGAATTGGATATATGGGCCTCATGTTGCTTCTAGACGAAAGACAAGTTCCTATATTAGTCCCCTGACTCACTAAAACAATATCTCTTTTTTCAATTTTGAAATTTTAATATATGAAAGTTATAAACTTACAAATACAGATTATTGCTACTAATGTGCCACCATCCTTTCTTTTGTACTATCATTGGTGGTTATATTAATAGTGAACTGTGTTAGGGAACTGAGAAAATATGGAGAGTCAGAGAAAGAAGTCAATTTTTTCCTGGTTTAATTTTGTGTAGTGATTATGGCTACTATGGTGGGTGTTTCCAAAAAGCCAATAGCAACATTGATAGTGTTAAGCATCATCAAAACATATAGGGATCAAATGTTTACAACTTATAAAGTATTCATATCCTATTGTTGCTTAAAAATAACACCAAATGTAAGCTGTCGATGGAGTGCCATCAAGACAAATTGTATGAAGTAGGAATCTCATATACAGGAAGAGAAAAATTAGCTATAAAAGACAAAGGCAACAAGACACACACCTCTAAGAAAAGAGAAGATAAGGCTAAAAAGCAACTTGAAATAGTGACCCACAGGACCGAGGCTCATCAGTTGGTATAGCTCAAAGAACATAACTTAAGAATATAAATTTAGAAAGAGAGGGGTAGACTTTGAGCAAGAACGAGCAAACTTGACAAAGAGGAAAAAAGGATTAATATTTGAAAAAAAAATCCTAAAATATTTACTGATTTTTTACTTAAAATTAAATAATTTTTAATAAATAATTAAATCCGCATGGATTGTACATATGTAATCTATATGTTACATTGTCTTGCTGATGTGTATATCATTTTAGCACCATTAAAAGATATAGTGATAAGTTATTTTTGCAACAAATCAAAAGTTCTTGCATTTAAGTCTTAACTTTTTACTTCTGGTTACTATTATAAAATTGAGTACAATTCTAAATTTTTTTATAATTTATCTTAAAATAAAATACTTAAAACAAAATTTTTTGAACAGAGTAAATCATTCTTTGAGCATTAATAATAATTTTGAGTGAAATTAATAGTATCATTAATATTCATCGTTAATCTCCTTAATAACAGTATCATTAATATCCACCTTAATTAACAGTATCATGGCTTTAATGAATCGAACTTTTCAAGAATATTTGGATCGATTTTTTATAATGTTTATTGATGATATTTTGGTTTATTCGAGGAGCAGAAAGGAGCATAAGTAGCATTTGAGGATTGTGTTGCAAACTCTTAGAGATAGACACTCGTATGCTAAGCTCAGTAAGTGTGAGTTTTGGATAAAGAGTGTGGTGTTCCTTAGGCATATGGTGTCACAAGGTGGTAGCACGCCTGATCTTGCTAAGGCGAAGGCTATTATAGAGTGGGAGCCACCAAAGAGTATGTCAAAGGTGAGGAGTTTCTTAAGGTTGGCTGGATATTATCAAAGGCTTGTTAAGGGATTTTTCTTGATTGCGAATCCATTGACTAAACTGTTGAGGAAGGGAGTTCTATATCAGTAGACTAATAAGTGTCAAGAGAGTTTTGAGGAGTTAAAAAGACCTTTGGCCTCTAACCCTATCTTGGTGTTACCTACGAGTAAAGGAGGAATTGAGGTATATATAGATGTATCATAGATTGGTTTAGGATGCGTATTGATGCATAATGGCAAGGTAATAGCTTATGCTTCTAGGTAGTTGAGGCCTCATGAGCAAAATTATCCTACTCATGATTTATAGTTTGTAGCGATAGTACATGCTCTAAAGATTCAGAGGCATCATTTGTACAGAGAAACATTCAAGATTTTGACAGATCACAAGAGCCTTAAGTACATTCTGACACAAAGGGAATTGAATCTAAGGTAGAGGAGATGGATTGAGTTGCTAAAAAACTATGATTGTATGATTGATTATCATCCAAGGAAGGCTAATATAGTAGCAGATGCTTTGAGTAGGAAAAAGTTAGGTATGATGGCCAGTTTAGGGGGATATAATATGGCTCCATTAGTGGAATTGAGATCTTTATATGTATGTTTGGATATTAATGAGGTTGGAGGATTATTGGCTACCTCACGTATTCGACCCGAATTTGGAGATCAGATTAGAGAGGCTCAGGGTAGAGATGCTTATTTGATTCGAATGAGGGAGAAAGTCCAACAAGGTAAAAAGACTAACTTTTCAATGAGAGCAGATGAGATGTTAGTGATTGGAAGTCATGTTTGTGTGTCGATTGTGGATGGTTTAAGAGATGAGATTTTGAGAGAGGCCCACAGTGTGTCTTATGCTAAACATCCAAGGTCTAGGAAGATGTATAGAAATCTCATATCTTATTATTGGTGGCTCTCAATGAAGAAGGATGTATCTGAATTTGTGGTGAGATGTTTAACTTGTCAACAAGTTAAGGTTGAGCATCAGGCCCTTATAGGAAATTTGAGACCTTTGGTTATTCCTTCATGGAAGTTAGAGAGGATTACAATGGATTTTTTAGTAGTGTTATCGAGGAAGAGGCATAAACATGATTTAGTATGGATGGTTATTGATAGATTAACCAAGTCAACTTATTTTCTTCCTGTTCTGCAGACTAATTCATTAGACAGGTTGGCTAAGCTATATGTAGATAAGATTGTGAGACTGTATGGAGTGCCTTTATCTATTGTGTCGGATCGGGACCCAAGATTTACTTCTCAATTTTAAACTAGCTTATAGATATATTTGGATATTAAGCTTAACTTCAATACCACTTTTCATCCACAGTTAGATAGGTAGTCAAAGAGAACTATTCAGACTTTAAAGGACATGATGAGGACTTGTGTGATGAACTTTGAAGGTGATTGGGATCAATATTTGCCATTGATGGCGTTTGCTTATAATAACAGTTATCACTCGAGTATTGGTATGGCACCTTTTGAGCTTTGTAGGGGAGAAGGTGTAGCGACCCAGTTTGTTAGGATGTCAAGGGAGCCAGAGTTTTGGAGGGTTCGGAGATGATTCAGGAAACCATTGAGAGGATTGGTATGGTGAAGATATGCCTTAAGACAGCTTAAGATCTTAGAAGAGTTGTGTAGATAAACATCAACAAGAGATGGAGTATGATGTTGAAGATAGAGTGTTTTTTAGAGTTTCGCCTTAGAAAGGGATTTTACGTTTTAGTAGGAGAGGGAAGTTGAGTCCCAAATATATTGGACCTTATAAGATTGTTCAACGTGTGGGATCTTTGGCGTACTAATTGGTTTTGCCTCTAGACTTATCGCAGATTCATTATGTGTTCCATGTTTCTATATTGATACGATACAGATCGAATCCTAGTCATGTGATAGCAGAACCTAAGATAGAGGTGGCGAGATATATGATTTATAGGGAGGAGCCAATGGAGATTTTGGATAGAGAGGTAAGGAAGCTAAAACGTCGAGAGATTCAAATGGTGCGAGTATTATAGAGTCATAATCGTTCGCTGCGAAAAGCAACTTGGGAGGTCAAGGATGATGTCCGACGTTAATATCCTCATTTGTTTGAATCGCCAAGTATGTGTTTAATTTCAGGGACGAAATTTTCTTAAGGAGGGAAGAGCTGTAACATTTAGCCCAAACTCTTTTAAAACCCAAACAACCCATCAATCAAATAAAAACAAAAAAAACTGATAATTCTTGAGAATTCTCTAGACCAACGAAGTTTTCCCCCCATCCCTCTGTAGCTTTTCCCCCATTCCCCCTTTCTTCTTTTGTTCATCTACCCATATTCTCTTTTGCTTTTAAATTTGCCATTACACTTCACTTCCTACCTCTCTGAGTTTTCTTTTGGTTGGCCAAAGTTCTTTAGATCCATCCTTAAAAATCAAAGGTAGCTTTTCTATTGTTCTTATTTTTCATTTTTCTAGGACATATGATGAAGCTCATAAACAAATCTCTTTATAACCACCCTTGTTTCACCATTGATAAACATTGTTTCTTGTAACCTGCATCTTTGTTATCTCTCTAGGTTGTTGATATATATGAGTTTGATTTTTGAAGATTTAATAAGTGTGAGGATTTAAAAGAAGTTGGAGAAGAGCATGTCAATGGTGGTGAAAGTTTCACCGGAGAAGAAGGTTGGAGCAAGGGAAGTTCATCGAAGAAAAAAGGAAAATAAAAGGGATAAAGATGGGTTTCAGTTGAGGAAGAAGGGATAAGGGCTTTCGGCCAGAGTTTAGTTTAGAATTGATGGGCTTGAAGGTTGATTTTGATTTGGGTTTTAGTATGGGCCTAGAAGTTAGTTAGTTTAGACCTTTAAAAATGTTAGGTCCAGAATTTTAATCTGGACTGGGTTAGCTAAAATTGGGCTATTAGACTGTTGGGCTTGGAGTTATTAAAATTTGAAAATCTAGTTGGGCTTAGCTTAAGGTCTTGAAATTGATTTGGGCTTGGTTAAGTTATTTGGGTCTTAGAATGAATTTTGGACTTTAAATTGTTTTGGGTTTTGGACTTAGGAATTTTTTTTTATTAGGTTGTTTGGATTTGTTTGGATTTTGGAAATTTAGTTAACATTTTGGACTTTTAGAGTTAGTTTTTATACTAGTGGGCCTAAGAGACTAATTTGGGCCTTTTTGGATTTATAACTGAGCTTGGATCTATATTAGAGATATTCATATTATAATTAGGCCTAATGGACTTTGAATTTTTTTTATATAGGTCTTGTTGAGAATTAGTGAAGCTTTGGGTCGAGCCAAGGAAATTAGGCTTTAGGAGTTCCAAATAAGTATTTTCCTAATTTACCCTCACAATATTTAATTAATACAAAATATTATAAATTTAATATTATGTGAATTAAATGAATATCGATTTCCTTAATTGTATGATTAAATTTTTATGAAGCATGATTTAATTGAAAAATGTTTAGTATATTTTCTAAAGGCATGGAATTTATTTAATTAGTGAAAAAAAATTTAATTGATAATAGTTCACCTATGTGTATTAAATAAATGTTGGAATCTCTTTATTAATATGTGTTAATACATTATTAATATAGATATGACTTGATACTTACAAAGTATGAAATTTGTGAAATGTTGATTAATATGTGAATTGAATAATTGGATTAATGACTTGATTACTAATGAGATGGAAAATTTATTTTGAATTTTTGATTGATTGAAAATATTGAATTTATGCTACTTGATTTAGATGAACGTAAATAATCGTTGTTAAATATTTTATGAAAGTGCATCATGAGCACGACGTGCCACATAATAGATTAATTATTAGATATGATAGATATATAAGATTGATATCATTAGAAATTGAGATTTACGAAAGAGATGCTCGGTGAGACAAATTGACAAGTTAGATTAAGAAATCATTCACTTACTTAAGTTAGGTATATTCAGTGGTCCTAAATTTACGAGATTGAGATTGAGATTGATTGATATGATATTGGTGAGAGTTAGGCCTATATGTGGAGCAGTGCCATGACATCTTGAGTCCTAGAGATGTTGCGCTCGAGGCTAGGTATCGGAGTGATACTAGGACATCCTGAGTCTAGGGGAGACTCTATGTCGAAGCTAGGCATCGGAGTAATAGCGGGATATCAGATGTGATATCCTGTACTGAATATATATGTATACACATATGCGCATATGATATTTGATTTATCCCATCGAGATTGATGATTGAGCCAGCAGATCATTGAATATAACCTACTAGGTTAAGTAAAGCCCTAATAAATGAAAATTTTAGTTCAAATATTTGAAAGAAGAAAAAAACCAAATCCATATAACCGAAACTGAGATAAATAGATCCACCGATAAGATATAAGTATTCCACATTCACAAGAATGAAACTAAAAGGAATTGATGGTAGTCTGCACAAGTAGTGGACCATGTTGTTTGATTCAATGCAAAGCGAAGAACCTTATTAGGGCTTGTCATGAATCCTTTTGAAAGAGAAGGGTGCCTTTAGGAGTGTAGACACAAGTAGTACATGATTGTCGTCAGCTTGTGTCGTAAAGTGTTAAGTTAAGTCCCACAACAAACACAACCCTTGTGTTAAATCACTAAAAGAATTAAAGAAACAATTAGTGGACCTAACCTATTAAATCCTGACTATATATGCTATTCTAATATTCAAATTCTATATATATGAAATTGAAACAATAGATCCATTTTTTTTCATTTTTATATTTCTTTGGACTAAAAATATATGTCTATATTTTTTATTAAATATTCTTGTTCCTAATGGTAGATGTTTTAGACCATGTTACTAAGATTTCTTTTTCCACCTTTGTGTTAAACTTATTTATTTTTGTTAATAAATGATTTGTTATAAAAGGATTTTTTAATCAACGTTTCATAGTCAATTTCTCCTTTTTTTAATGATAAAAAAATAAATTCTATTTTCTCTTTTATTTATTAACGTGGGATCTGCTCAAGGTCTTAGGTCGTTTACTAATGTCAGTACTTGACAATTATACAATTCGAGCAATTTGGAATTCACCTCAAGAAAATGAGTAAATCCTCTTTGATTCAAATTAGATTAAAGAGCAACTTGTAATTACTAAACTAGGGTTTTTGTATTTCAAATATAAAAATTTGGAATTACAAATGAATTTCATAAAATTTTGTGAAATTCATTTGTTCCAAATAGACTCTTCTACACTCTTTTTCTTCTCTCTTTCTCACTTCCTCTTTCATTGTTCCCTCTTTCTTTTTCTTCATTCTGTCTTCTCAATCTCAATTGGTCCTCATAGGTTTGTTTAGGCTTTAAAGATACAAGAGTAATTGACTTATTATTTTTCACAAAATTATATCTATTCTTGAAACCATCATGTATGACTTTCCTATTATATTATTATAGCCTCCTTAAAAGGATGTGACCAGCTTACATAGGTACTACGTCACACAACACTTTATCTTTATATCTTTCCATTGAAAAAGAAACAAACATATGTTTGTTCACCTTGATCTCTCCACATTCATTAAACTACCAAAGTTTGTATGGCTTTGGATCATTCATAATAGGCAAACTTAATTTTTTTTATAAGAATAATACTAATTGCATGAGTACAACTTTTTCCATCAACAATCATACTAAAAACCTTGTTACAAATATGGCATTTTCTATGGAATATATTCTCCTATTGTTGCTCGACACCATCTTGCTTGATTTGGGCACAATATTATTCTAGTAATAAACAACTTACCTTCACCAGTTTACTTAACTCCATTATGACTAGAATCATCAAATGGAAATATAGAATCCTTTTCTTATGAATCGATCTCACTTTTCACCTCTTCACCATCCTTAATGACTATAGTTCTATTTATTTGGGTATTAAGATGTAATATGCCATGTTCTCAAACAATGAAGGCACTTAATATCTCTATTTTGGGAGGGTTGAGAATCAATTTTACCTTTTTTCTATTATAGGCATCCTCTTTAGTTTTAAATAGTTTAACCTTTATTTTAAAAGAACTCCTATCATCCTTTTTCTCACTAGGCCTTCAATAATTACTAGTGCTAATGGGATTATTTGATACTCCTTTACGATTTAATTGACTTTCTACCTTTATAGCCATATGCACCATCTCTTCTAACTCTACATAATGTTATAATTCCACGACATTAACTAATCGTGATTTAAGAAATTTATTTTCTTAGTCCTATTTAACATTAGCACAAATAATATCTACTTCTATCTCTTTATGGTAATCCTTTATATTTTTTAAACCTTTAGATAGTGTTTACAATTTCTGATATGAATCTCTATAATAATGACTAAGCATAAATCTCTTCCTTATAACAGGTTTTCGTTTCAATTCTTTATACGTTAGCTCACAATTCCTTCTATTATTCACTAATTAATTCCATCAAATAATGGCATAATCAGTGAATTCAATAACAATTAGCTTTACCTTCTTTTTTCAGAGTAATTATGATAATCAAAGACTAACTCGATCTTTTTCTCCCACTTCAAATAGGCTTCTTGATCGTTTCTACTTATAAAATAAAGTATTTTCATCTTTGTGCTACCAAGATTTTTATCCACTCCATCTAGATCTCTAGGCTGCCTTCTAGGTTCCTATTCACATCTAACTTTTCTATTAGGCCTAAATCTGGCCCCTTTAACCTCAGATGCCACATCAGCTTCATCTCCACTTAAAAACAACATTTTCATTAGCAATTTCCATTATCGAGGGTGTTGATTTCGTCTAACATGCCTCCTCTCATTAGAGACTCTAAGACATTGTCCCCTTTGCAATGCAAAAATTTGATGTGATTGTTTCTCTAACATATCCCTAACATCATTGTATAGTATATTCATTCTCTCAAATTGTTGTTGTATAGCTTGCATAAAGAATGTGTTTTCTTTTTCTTCCTTTGGTGTTGAACCATATTTAGAAGACATATTTCAAGATTTGCAGTAAATGTTCCTCACACACTTCTTCATGTGTTTACTCTTAAAATATGTCAAAAAACTTGTGTTTGACTCTTTAATTAGCTTTTCTCAATGCTAATCTTACACACTCTTACCTTTTATTGCTCTTTGATTTCTCATCAAGTTCTTTAAAGAAAGAACTAAACAAACTAAATCAAATTATTTAACCTTGTAAAAGCCCAAAACCAATAAAACTAATGGTTAAGGAAATAAATAAGACATGGGTCAAGAAAGAAGAAACGCATTTTAATGAAACAAGGAAAATGACAATGATTCAACTAAATGAGATTTGCAATAATAGGGATTTTGATTAGTTTTAGCTATAATAATAACTTAAATTCATTATAATTTGAAAAAATAGAGAGAGAATGATTTCTTGACAAATCAACACAACTTTCTTTCCTTTCTTTTCCTTTCTTTTCTTTTTCTTTTTCAGTAAAAGAAAGAAAAATAACTACATAGAGTTGAAATAAAGTTAGAATTCAAGGAATACAAAAATTGAATTGGATATCACAAACTTAAAAAATTAATGAAACCTATACAGAATTTTGCGTTTTTTTTAAATAATATAGTTTTGAAAAATAATACAAGAAAGAAGAACCCTAATTGAAGAAAGAAGAACCCTGACATAAGGAGAAAGATATAGGAAAACTATAATAAAAAAGGATTAAAATCACTTAGAACACGTGTAGTTTAGTAAACTATTAATTAAGTCCATATAATTTCAAAACTATCAAATGGGTACCTAAAATTTTATATTATTTTTATCTATTAGTCTTCCGTTACTTTTATCCTACATGAACTAACGACATGTCTACGTGAAACATTTGGTGACACGAGACAATGTTACGTGGCACTAAATTAATAGGTGAAAATGATTTAAAATTTTAAAGACTTATTTGATAGTTTATTAAACCATAAGAACTTAATTAATAGTTTACTAAACTACAATAGACTAAATGACAAAATAATTCATTAATTGGGTTTAATAATTAAAATAAAATTACAAATAATTAAAGAAACATGCTATATAAATATTTTGTCTTTTAAAAAATATTAAATTAAAATTTTAAAAAAATGACAAATGCCTCACATTATTTAAAATATTTTTATATTCAATTATGATAAAATTTAAATAAAATATTCAAATTTAAATTTTCATTTCAAATAATTTGAGATAATTCTAAAATTAGGTATATAGACTTTTTTAAACTACATTTAGAATATTATAAGGAACATAAAAAAAGGTTTTCATTACAAGAAGTGAAAAATAAAATTTTTTGAAATTTAATTTAAGTCATTAATTTTATATTGTATTTAATTAGAAATATTAAATCCAATCGAATTAATTTTTGGTTTGAAATTAATGACTTAAATTAAATTTCAAAAAATTTAAATTTAATATTTAAATTCGAATAAGTTTCAAACTATTTTATTAATATTCTATCATTATTGAGTATAAAACAAGGCCTTTAGGCCATTTGAAATCATATTTAAATCAAACTATTATTATCTTTAAAAATTCATCGACTTAAAGTAATTATTACTGTATTATTTACATGATAAATATGTTTGTATTGCTCTCACTTATATACAATATCATAAATATTGAATTTGTAAAAGATAAAATAATTGTTATGATTTATTTTTATTTTTATTTTTATTTAATATTTTATTAAAAGGACGTAATATTTATAACATACATTTCTTTAATTATTATTTATTTTATTTTGATTATTAAAATAATTAATTTATTGAGTTTAAAGTTATATATATTATTGTGGTATTTGTACACTATCAATTATGCTTCTATAATTTAGTAAATTATCAAAAGATCTTTAAAGTTTCAAATTATTTTTACCTATTAGTCTAGCATAACATAGCATTGTCATATATCTCCAAATGTATCACGTAGACATGCTATATAGACATGTCATTAGTTTACACAAGATAAAAGTAACGAAGGTATAATATATGAAAAGTAATTTAAAACTTTATAAACCTATTTGATAGTTTTAAAACTATAAAGACCTAATTAATAGTTTACCAAACTAAAGGGTCTTAGGTGATTTTATCCAAAAACTGACCAAATCCGTTTTTGTTGAAACTTGAGTGCAAAAGAAGAAGATTCAATAAAAGCAATAAAGAAACACAATAATCATGAAATTTAGAAGATGAAATAAAATAAAAATTAAAAGACACAAAATAAAAGGATAAAAATAACCTAACTTAAAGTCTAGATTTGATACCAATTGATGTGAACCTATCTAAGAGTAAAACTTAGAGAACTCACGAATAAGATTAAATCCATCTAAGAAAGTTAAATTAAATTTTTAAATGAACTGACCTATTAATTATAAAGAATCAATACCTAAGTTCATAAAGGGGTTGAATATCATTAAAAAAATCTTTGATAAGTTTAGAAGTTCAATGAAGAATAAGATAGAAAGCACTCACAGCTCTAAAAAATTATGTAACTCAAACCTGTCTTATTACTTGAAACATGTCCTTTATATAGGGATTACATAAAAACCATGAATAACCATAATTTATATTTCAGTTAAGAATTCTAATCTCATAAAGAAAGTATTCTCTTTAGAACATTTTCTAACCTATTTAGTATTTCCCATAACAAGTCCTAAACTGAATAAGAAACTATTAAACAACTACGTAAAACTTGACGACCACATTGTGGGCTTTACAATTAAGCAAAGTAAAATCCAATGACAAAAAATAAACCCTATAATGTTAAATGGGTAATGAACTACGAAACTAACCTTAATATGATAGGCTTAGGAGTTTAAAACTTCTTCATCATGAGCTTGGATTACGCTAACTAGTATTTGACCCTTTTTTGGGCACATTAAGCTTTCTAAATTGGTTTTGACATGATATTTGAAGCTTGGTCTACATATACATCTTGAATCAATCAATTCAAAACTTCTTTAAATTTCCTACTTCTACCTCTTGTAATTAGTCTATTCAAAATTTGTAATTGATCTTTTCCTTGACTTGTTGCACTTGCATCAAATTGCTACAATAATATTTAAGATGATTAACGAGTAAAGTTTGCCATTGAGTGATGCAACTATAACTTACAGATATCCACCTCATACTACATGTCAGTAATGATTTAGTCTGGCTCTATTATAGTTGTGGCTGATGAGACCTGTGAATAAACTAGAAAATGGATTGCTAGAGGACAATCATGTACCTTTACCTTGCTCTTACGAAATCATATGGTCTTAAACCATAAACTATTAGATTTGGTCTTTATCATCCTTGAGTTGTTGCCATCTGCAATAACCTATATATCCACCCATTTTTATCTACCTTCACTCATGAACATTAGAAGAATTAAAAATAATCAAAGGATTCGTATTACAAGTAGTCATCAACATTTAGATATGGTATAAGTCTCATTTCATATGTGGAAAGTTTTGAAACTGTGTTAAGCAACATGATTTGTGGAACTACTAACATGTAACACCCTTATACCTTCGGGAGGATATAGGGATATTCACATGCAACTTTGTAAGCAATCGCAGCGGAATTCAATAGGTAATTTGGTAAACATGCAATCACATTAATCAACAAAACCGCAAAATACCAAAGACCTAATCCAATTTAAACAAGCCATTTACAGAGCCATATTGCACTCAAACTATAGGCACAAAATGAGAGTATAAAAAAAATCCACAATAATCCCAATTCATACAGATAAACCAAAATCCAAAAATTCAAAAGACACATGACTCTTGGCCTTTGCAGTATCAACAGTCTGACATCCTCATACTCTCTTGTCTGCACTTACACGGATCCAAAGCATTGTACTTAGCATTTCGCTTAGTGGGGGGAAAACAAGATAATATAATTACATAGATTGCAAAATGCAGTCATGACATATTCAGAAATTTCAGTCATTTACCACTTTATGCAACTCATGCATATAACAAATATAATCATCAATTCAATAACTCAATTCATGCATAAAGCATAATTAGAAATCAATCTCTTGTACAAATATGTAACTGAAGATGATACCTCAACATGACATCACATTCAATTTTCAATATCAAAATAGCCTTAGCCTAGGCATATGACATTCCTTTTTAATTAAAGCTCAATGATATCAATTTCAGAAAATTAATTCACATGACACATACAACAAACTAGATTGCTCATATTTAAACAAGAAATGGGCACTGGTACAGAAAGAATAACCATATACGTTAGACATAGTCCTTAGACACATCAGTGTTGCTAAACAAACTTTGTCTGTAACAATAACGGCATGGGCCATGCCTGGCACATTGTGCCCATTGAGCCTTTGGTTATATAAATCAGAACAGTCAGAAACTGTAACACATGAGGTCAGTCAGAGACTGTCACAATGTAGCAAATGCTAGACCCCTATAGGCATACCTAATTACCCATAATTAGACGAAATAATAGTAAAAACCAATTTCAGACAATTCTAAGTTTATAAGTTGAAAAATGTTTAAAAATACGCATATACACATTGGCCACAAGTAAGGTATAATCCATTGGATTCACCCATCAAAACCATATGTATTGACATCACTTCATCATTGAATCAATATTCATCTAATCATTTGACAATGGTTTCATGGAAGCAACTTACATATTTAGTCAAAACCACAAGCAATAGTGATTATCATGTACATATATGTAGACATGCATATTTATACATGGTATAACTAAAAATCATGCAAACCTATGACAATGACATGCAAAATCGAAATCCTACCTTAGAGCATCATATGTTTCACATAAATTATCCATCCATTCCATACACTACACGTAATTCTTGTCATGTAATTTTTCCTATAGTATAACATATATCAAGGTTATTATTACATGGATCACATTTTCCATAATTTAAAAGTCAGCAACTCATTATCATTTAACTTATTTCATTAAGTAATAACATGTCATATACTTATCCAAGATACACTTGACAATTTAAAAATCAATTTATGTCACAAAATCAATCATAAAACTCATTCTAAAGTCACATTACCCTAATCAATCAACCCATCTATTTTAGGATTAAAACTGAACCAATTATGGTTCCTCCATCTTTATAACCTTCCTCCATCATAAAAAAATGCAACCTTTCCAAAGGAAATACACATCTCATTCTTAATTTCATTTCAAATCCACTACATAATCTATTTAAATAAATCCTAATTGAAAGCAATTTAGGGTAGAATTTTCCCGTATCTTAATCACTAAAATAA
>JAOXYD010256824.1:0-16026 GCA_028565735.1 Pinacopodium congolense
CTTGGAACGCTTCAATTGCATTAACCTATTGTTCATCTTGCAAAGAAGGACACAGAGTAATGACTTGAATATCCATGATGAATGATTGAGATTGAGAGTTGATTATTGATTAAAGAGTTTTAATGTCATCAATCTTTTTTATTAGGTGAGCATTAAACAATTATTGATTGTTTTTAACCCTTTTTTCAACTTTTCTTCTTTTTTTTATATGTGTCTCTTGCGATATTAAGCATCTTTTCTATTTAATTTTAAATATCGAATGTTTTTGCATATCAACTATTCTGTGAATCTAGAATAGGATATGTTTTTAATGAATAAAAGGTATAATTATGTGTAAATAGAATGAGCAAAAACTCACTCCGCTAGCTTCATACCAATAAAAAGGTTGAAGTGTATGAGTGGAGCTAGTGGCTATTTATGATTGTGAGCTAGTTGAGTAAGTGGGGGTGTTCACAGCAAAATTTTCACCTTCATGTTAAAAGGCTAGATGACATTGCAAACAATCTAAAAAGGGAAATTGAGTTGCGCAATAAGGGGACATTCACAAAACAATAATTCCCCTTACATCAAAGCATAAGATGAAACAATAAAAATTGGCATTAATGATTTCCTTAAACAAGTTTACGTAATGATCCATATAAAGCCTCATAGATTTTTTATATTGTGCATTTAACGTTGCCCAATTACTATCAGTGTCTTATGTGTGTCAATCAAGTTCTTTTCATAATGGAATTGTGATTTGAAAGATAAATGAAAAATGCTTGTTGAAATTTGTTTATACTAAAATAACTCTTATTTTTTATGGATTTTGTTTAAGTGGATGTTTAGTCGTTGTTTGAGGGTAAGTAATAAATTAAATGTAGGGGTATTTGATAGTGTTCAAAACATATATATTTTAGACATGATTTTTTTAGGAGAAGATTTAGATGCAGTTTCATGTGGTTCTCATGCAATTCTAGTTCCTCAAATGATTTTTATGTTTTATTAATTTTCATAGGATTTTGGAGAATAATTTGACATACTTTTGGTACTAAAAAAGGTGTGGAGATAATTTGGAATTCAAGAACATCAGGTTAGGAAGCTCTAAACAAAATTACAAATCCATATTACAATCCATGAAAAATTCATTTAAAGAGAACAAAAGAAGCTCAAACAAGCAACAATTTTAGTACAAGTGATTTTGGAGAGACATTAGATGCATGTTTTAAGTTCAAATTAATATGGGGATGAGTGAGGTGCAATAGAAAATGTGAGTAAGCTCCATAAAAAATTTTATGCCCAAAGAAGAAGATATGGAGAAAACATTGAAGGACCACAAAAACAGAAAATTCCAACAAGACTTCACAGCTTGGGCCATTCCTATGGCCCAAACTGTGGCCCTTATGCAAAAATTCCCATAGGTTGGGCCATGACTGTGGCATAAACCATAGGGTTTTATAGGAGCCTCGCACGTGGCCCAAACCATGGGGAATTATGGGAGCCACACTCCTTGACATAATTTTCATAATTTTTATCTCTTTAAATCCTTAAAAAGATATAATTCAACCACCACCCCAAAGGAGACAAGTTCTAGGTTCTTCCCAGAGGGTTTCATTCAATTTTAAAAGAGAATAATATATATCAATGGTACAACGAGAATCAAGGATTCAAGGATTTAATACAACTTCATGATGAGGTTTCTTATCACCTTTCTTGTGTTTGTTTGTATGATTATTTCAATAGGTAGGAACTTATTTTTTTCTTAGGGTTTAGATTTTTAGAAACTTTAGTACATAGTTTTTAATGTTATTCTTTCATTAATTTTTGAGTTTCAAATTTGGAATTAGGTTTTTTAATAGATGCTTATGAACTTCAAATTCAATTTTTAGGTGAATGTAAACACTTTTTTCAAAGACTTGATTGGGTATGATTAGATTAAGAGATCAATTATATGCATTAAAACATTTCAAAAATAAAGTATCTTGCACGAGGACCTAGTCTATGCTTACATATGATATCTAGGTTAGGTGTGAGCTTAACCGAAATAATAGATTCTATAAAACCAAGTAATTCATTCATTTATTGATTAGGATAAAGAGAACTTTCTCCTAATTTATTAAATTGAATAGGGTTGCTTAACTCGAGCGAGAATGCAATTTACATTAAGGAGTCTATGATCTAATAAATCATGGAGTTTGAGTTAAGATAAGAATATAATAAATACACATGTGTCCTAGAGAGCACAATTACCTGAATCCTAAATTCATCCTTTATTGTTGACAAATGTCTTAGGAATTTATTTTAGTTCTTTAGTGATTTTCTTTTCTTAGTGATTGATAGTTATTCTTTAGGATAGGTTTTCCTAGTTGTTTATTGTGTGACTTTGTATGTTTAAGATATAAATGATGTGTTTAGGGCTTAGTTTGATATTGTTTTGATGTTATTGCTTTTGTTTATGTTTCCTAAGTGTTTAGTGATGATATTGGGCATGATTTGATCCTTTTTGGTGTGGTTACTTAGTATGTTTGCATTTATAATTGAAATAGGAACCAAAATAGGAGAAGAAGAAGCATGAAGAAAGGGAGAAGAATTTTCCATGATCGTGGGAATGGTAGATAAAAGCCATGTTGGATAAGTGATTTTTAGACTGTTTTGAGTGTCTTGACATATTTAAGGGCCTAAAACACTAGGAGTCATCATTCAATTGATTAGGAAATTTCCTTAAGAGGCTAAAAACAAGTTTGATGGCTTTCCAAGGGAGGAAATCAAGATCAAAATTCGCTTTCTTAAAGAACACCTTAACCTACAAAAATTCCAACACAAGGAAATAAAGAGAAGAGTGGAACCTTCGACTAGTTTTTATTTCTTCTTCTCCTTTATTATCTTTTTGTGTGGATACTGTGATAGTTTAGGGATTGATTAACATCATGAGTAACTAACTAAATTTATAGGGATTACTTCTTGAACTAATTGTAATTTAATGAATGAATGTTTATGATGATTAGTGTGTTTAAACCTTGAAATAGATTGAGAAAATGAGTTGGATAATTTGGGTTAGGTTGTACAACTAGATTTGGCACTCAATAGACTTGCAATTATCAGTTTGATTAATTGATTATAGAGAGATCTTGATTAATTAATTTATTCCCTTTGGGATTAATTCGCCTAGTTGGACATTTAGGACAAGTTTTGTATATTGAGAGATTGCCAGGGTAATCCTATTTAATTTATCTAAGGAAACTTAGTTACACCTTGAAAGAGGATGAATAAAACATTTGGATATCTTGTAAACATAGTTAAATCAATAATATAAAATGAAAACAAAATAGGAATTAAATCAATAATATAAAACCAAAACAAAATAGGGATAAAGTGATTCCTAAGCTTTAATCTTAAAGTCACAAGTTCCTACACATTATTCTTTTGATTAATTATGGTTAGTTTGTTCAATTTAATTTACTTTTAAATAATTATTGTTTAAATTTGTGCCTTAAACAAAGCATAACTCTGATTATTAGGTGACTAGACCTAATTCTTATGCGAAACTATTCGTTATACTATAAGTTTATGACCCATTCACTAGCAGTATAGCGTATAACAAGTTAGCATTGCTTGATGATTAACAAGTTTTTGGTGTCATTTCTAGGGATTAGTAATTTTACCATCTTGTTCAGTTACAATAATTTTAGTTTTAAGGGTTTTTGATACTTTTTTGTGTATTTATAGGTGGGTGAATGCAAGAAGCACTATAAGATATAATAAACTAATCAATGAATATATTTTAGACATAACCGGAAAAGAGAGGGAGTTAAGAAGAGCAAAGTTCCAAGAGAACATTCAAAGAATTATGGCAGAAGAAGGTAAGAAAGTAGGAGAACAAAGGACACTTATTTATTTCATAAGGATTGGTTTTAATGCAGAACAACAACGCATCACAAGTCCTCGCGTTCAAGTAAACAATTTTGAGATCAATTCAGTTTTTCTTAACATGCTTCAAGGGTTCCATTTAATGGGTTGGCAAAAGAAGATCCCAATGCCCATCTTGCAAACTTCATGGAGATTTGTAATACCTTCTAATACAATAAATTATCCAAAGATGTAGCTAAGATGCAGTTTTTTCCTTTCACTTTGAAGGATAGAGCCAAAGCAAGATAGACCACATCCCTACATCAAAGCAACTTGCTAGGCATTCCTATCTAAGTACTTCCCATTGACCAAGAGGACTAGGATCATCACGAAGATCAAAAACTTCCAAAAAGGTGAAGGGGAGTCATTGTATGAAGCATAGGAGAGGTTTAAAGAGCTATAAAGGAGTTGTCCATATCATAACCTACTAAGGGAGTTCCTCTTGCAAACATTCTATATTGAGGTGAAAAAATATACAAGAGAAACAATTGAAGCAGTGGTTGGGGGTTCGTTAATGAGGAAAACTATAGATGCGGCCCATGATCTTTTAGAGGAAATTGTAAACAATAATTGCTTATTATTAAATAAGAGGAGCAAGAAAGGGTTCAAAGAGCAAAAGGGGGTGATCCCTATTGATTTAGTGATAGTTCTTTAAGCATAAATTTCATTCATAACTAAACAATTGAACAACATACAAGGTACGTCATCTTCTTCGGTTAAGGTTATATAACTTAGATATGAGTTATGTGGCCAACATTGCCATGGCACAGTAAATTGCTTCATGATGGATACTAGTGGAATGGAACAAGTCAACTACATGGGGGAATAATAAAGAGGTAATAACCCATACTTCAACACTTATAATCCATGATGAAAAAGCCACCCCAATTTCTCTTAGACTAACAATGTAGGTAATAATGCAAGACCACAAGGCCCACCTACTTTCCAATAAGATAGATTTAGGTCTTTGGAGAACAAAATGTACAAATTAATGAATGTCCTGGTTCCAAGTTTGCAAGTCAAGAGGAAATCCAAAAAAGGATGTTCACAAATAAAAAAGAAAGCCAAAAGAGGATGTAAGTGCAGTTTTCCAAATTGTGAAGAATCACATAGCTTCCATCCACAATTTGGAAATTCAAGTAGGGAAACTTGCCAATGGCTTATCTTCAAGAAGTGTGGTGAGCCTTCCAAGAAATAAATAGGTAAATCTAAGAGAAAAATTAAAGGCCATCACACTTAAAAGTGGCAAGAAACATAAGGAGCCAATAGAGAAGACTAGAAGCTAAAAGGAGAAGAGCCAAGAGAAAGAAGAAGAGGAGGAGGAGAAGCCTTATATGCCACTGTCACCATATAATCCAAAGATTCCCTACCCACAAAGACTCAAGTAAAATCAAATGGATGAATAATTTTTTATGTTTTTGAAGAAGCTGAACAAAATACAAATTAATTTTTCATTTATGGAAGCATTAGACAATATGCCTAAGTACACCAAGTTTTTAAAGGATATCCTAACCAGCCTTGACAAAAAGTTGTAGCTCAATCGTCACTAGCCACATGCCATCCATGTTACAAGATTTAGGGAGTTTCACTATACTATATGTTGTTGGTAAATTGCAATTTTCTAAATGTTTATATGATTTAGGAGTAAATATTAACTTCATACCTTTATCTATTTTTAGGAATTAGGGCTAGGTGATGTGGAGTTAACTTCCAAGCTCATCTAATTAGTAAATCAATCCATTAAGAAGCCATATGAAGTGGTTGAATACCTCTTGGTAAAATTAGATACATTTATAATTCTAGTTGTTTTTGTTGTGCTTGACTTTGAAGAAAATAGAAATTGTCCTTCAATTTTAGGATGGCCCTTTATAAATACTGATAGGATACTAGTGGATGTACATAAGGGGAATCTAGTGTTGAGACTTGGGGATAAGCGAGTGGAGTTTAGTATAAGTCTTTAAAGCATTCGATAGAGGGTAATGCTTGCATAAAGATTAATTTTGTTGATGAGCATATGAAGGAGGTAAGAGAGCACGTTCAGGAAGTTATGGAGTTTCAAGGAGATGAGAGCTTAGAAGAAGAAGAGTTGGGTAAGGAGTTAAAGCAAGCAACCTTCGAGAGAACCGAAGCACCCCCCCACCATCAACTATAAGGCCACCCACTTTTAAGTTAAAACCTCACCTTCTCACCTTAAATACACCTTTTTTGGTAAGGGTCACACTTTATCCATTATCATATCTAACCAACTTGATTTCGAGCAAGAGGAGAACGTAGTGGAGACTATCAAGAGAAGAATGAGGACTATGGGTTGGCAAATTTCAGAGATTAGAAGTAATAGTCCCAATGTAGTAATGCACAAGATCAATCTTACAAAAGGGTGTAAGAAAGAGAAAGAAAGGCAAAGAAGACTAAATTCAAACATGCAAGAGGTTATGAAGAAAGAGGTAGTGAAGCTTTTAGAAGCGTGAATAATTTATCCAATTTTAGATAGTGAGTGGGTGAGCACAGTGTAATGTGTACCAAAGAAGGGAGGCATGATGGTGATGGAAAATGAGAAAGGAGAGAAGACCTCTACAAGGACAATCATCGAATGGCGAGTATGCATTGATTATAGGAAGCTTAATGTAGCCAAAAAGAAAGATCACTTCCCATTACCTTTTATTCCTTTCTTGATGTGTATTCGAGCTATAATAAAGTTTATCTATCTAGAAAACTAAGAGAAGGCAACCTTTACTTGCCCTTATAAAACATTTGCATATTGGAGAACGCCTTTTGGCCCCTGTAAATACTCGCCACCTTCTAAAGGTGCACGACTGCTATCTTTACAAATATTATTGATGACATCATAGAGGTAATTATGGATGAGTTTTCAGTTTTTTTAATATTCTTTTGATGATTGTTTAATAAATTTGGACAGAGTTCTCCAAAGATGTCAGGTGTCTCTTTTGGTATTGAATTGGGAGAAGTGCCACTTCATGGTTCATGAAGTAGTTCTCTTAGGTTAAAAGATATCATGTAAAGGGATTTAAGTTGGTGAAGCCAAGATAGAGGTCATTGAGAAGCTTAAACCTCTTACAAACATCAAGGACATCTGAGCATTATTAGACTATGCGAGTTTTTATCAACGGTTCATCAAGGATTTTTCTCACACTGTTATACCCTAAATGAATTTAATAATTAAAGATGCAACTTTTTATGTTGATGCTAATTATTTACATGTTTTTAACAAGTTGAATAAGGCACGCACCTCCATACCAATTATCACCAAATTGGTACTTGCACTTTCAAATTATGTGTGATCTGAGTGATCAAACCATCAAATGCATGCTTGGACAATGGAAAGAGAAGAAATTGCATGCCATATACTATGTACGCAAAACCTTGGCGGAAGTGCAATTAAACTACACCATAATTGAGAAGGAGTTGCTTGCAGTAGTATTTACTCATGATAAATTTTGATAATATCTTGTAGGCTCAAAGGTTATTTTATTTACAGATGATAAAGTATTGCATTACCTTTTTACTAAGAAGGATGTGAAGCTAAGGCTAATTCAATGGGTGCTTTTGATATAAGAACTCAACATTGAGATCAGGGACATGAAAGGAGCGCAGAAACTCATAGCGAATCACTTATCACTCCTTAAAGGAAGGGAAATGCAACAAGAAGAAGAGATCAATAAGCAATTCCTTGATGAGTCCTTGATAATGGTAACCAATCCCTTTATTCTATGGTTTGCAAATATTTCTAACTCTCTCGCAAGTGGTATTCTTCCTTCCATCTTACCTTCTCAATAAAGGAAGCGCTTAATGTTTTAATGTGCTAGTTATTTATGGTATAAACTTGTGTTATATAAAATATATGCTGACAGTTTGATTTGCAAGTATGTTCCTGATGAGGGAATGCTTGAAATATTAACCCATTGACATAGCTCACTCTATGCAAGATATTATGGAGCAAACAAGATAGCAACTCATGTATTAAAATGTGGTTTCTATTGTCCAAGCCTATTCAAGGATGCTAAAGAGTATATGCCAAAGAGTGTGAAACATTTCAAGAAAAGATAATATGCCACTTTCCAACATCTTAGAGATTGAAGTGTTTGATGTATGGAGCTTGGATTTCATAGGACCTTTCCCTTAATCTTTAGATAATTCCTATATCTTAATAGGCATTTATTATATTTTGAGATGGTTAAGATGATAGCCACTCCAACAAACAATGGTAAGGTGGTAAAAAGATTCATTAAGAAGATATTCAATAGGTTTGGAGTGAATAGAGCCATTATAAGTGATAGAGGAACGCATTTTTGTAATAAGCCCTTTAATACACTTTTAGGGATATATAGAGTTCATTATAAAGTAGCCATAGCCTACCACCCTAAAAAAAGCAGGAAATGGAGGGAGGTAGAGAATTGAAGAGGATTTTGGAGAAGGTTGTGAATGGTTCAGGGAAAGATTGAGCTATGAAATTTGATGATACATTATGGGCATATCAAACCACTTTCAAGACCTTTATAAGTATGACTCCTTTTCGACTTGTACATGGCAAGGCTTGCCACTTACCTTTAGAGTTGGAACATAGGGCCTATTGGAAAATTAGGAAGTTGAATTTTGATTGTAAGTTGGTCAGTGAGAAGAGTTTGTTGCAACTTGATAAATTAAAGGAGTTAAGCTACAATGATTATGAGAACTCTAAGTTGTATAAGGAATTGGTGAAGAACTGACATGATTCCCAAATCAAGAAGGAGTTTAAAAATATGGACTTGGTACTATTATTCAACTCAAGACATTGGTTGTTTCTTAGAAAGCTTTAATCAAGATGGAGTGGCCCATTCAATGTTATTCAAATGCTCCACCATGGAGCCTTAGAATCATAGAATGATAAAGATGAAACTTTCAAAGTTAATGGGCATAGTTGTAAGCCATACCTTAGAGGGAAATTCTTAAAAAAAAGGGAAGTGATTTCTTTTCTTTCTACTACTCATCCATGATTGAGTTGGTGATGGTCCAGCTAATGACCTTGACTTAGCATGTTTTCCTTTTGGTTTGCTTGTCCTTGTTAAGTCGTGTGTTTATTTATGCATTTATTTTTATGTGATTTTAATTTGTTTTTCCCTTTAATCTCTTGATTTTTAGTTAATCAATTGTGTGATTTAGGGTTATTTGAAGGTTTGGTGTTGATTTAAGGCTTGGAGGAGGGTAAAAGGAGGCAAGAAAGGAGGGACGTAGCTGCCCATAAAATCCTTGATCATGACAGAAGAATTATATCAAGAATTCCCACGTTCGTGGGAATCTATACTTAAGGCCACTTAAAACCTCATTCTCTTTATCTTCTTCTAATCTTTTAACCTCCATCTCTTAAAATGCATCCATACCTCCCCTAAATCCCTAAATCCTTTCCTTTTTCTACTAAAAACTTGTGATGTAATCAAGTTCTCCATCATTCCTCTATAGCTTTCACCATATTTCATAAGTTTCACATACAAATCACAAGCCTTGGAACTTGCTTCACTCTCCTTATCTTTACCTGCATTTTTCACCTTCTCTCTTATTATTTTTGTAGGTTCTCTTGGTAAATGGCTTAAATTAAGGCAACAGCCCTCAAACCAATTAACAAGATTAAGCAAAAAGTTTTCAGGCAAGGCTTATGCAACATAGCAGATAATTTCAAGGCTCCTTACTCCATTTTTTCGGAAGAAGAGGGTAATAGGTTCCTTGAAAATAGTTATAGGACATTACTTCCTACTATATACTTTAATTTTTCACCGTTCAATCATCTAGGAATAAAAGAAAATGTTGAAAACTTTGCTAAAAATATTGTTTGGAATAGATTTACTCATTGTGAATTTATGATCTATCCTAAATTGACATTGGAAATTTTCGCCACTATTCAATATAATACTCTCAATAGGGATACATTTTAGTTTCATCTGAATGGTCAAGCTTATAATTTAGATTATAAAGGGTGAATTCTATGTGTGAATTTTCTAACAATAAATTACTTGATTACCATGATGATTTTAATGTGAACAAGTATGGGAAGCAACTTACTAATGAAGCCAATTGATAGGGATACAATTTATATAAATTTTATATGTGTTTCAATGTCATTTCATCCATATTTTGATATTTAAATGATTGAATTTTGTTCCTTTTGAGTTTAGAATTAGAGAAAAATTAGAACCAAAAGAGGTGTGGAATAAATTTGAGAATTTAGAGCATCATGTTATGAGGTTTCATACCAAATTCAAGGCCATATGACTAGCCATGAAGGATGCATTAAGAGAAGACTAAGAGAAGCTCAAACAAGCATCGGTTTCGGTATGGGTGGCTTCTATGATGCATTAGGTAAAATTTTATATCTCAAATTATTCTAAAATTTTATAAGATGCAAGAACATCATGTGAGCAACATGTATATCAAATTTCATTTCTATTGGAGGTGTATAAAAGAAGTTAGATAAAAAAAGACAAAGACGGGTAGAAGTTGTCAATTTCAAGGACTTAAATGGAATTTCTAAAACATCATTTTGTGAAATTTTTTAGGGAAAACTTGACCAAATTTCTCCTAAAATGACCCAAACCCTATAGAGACCAATGAAAGAGAAAACAATGGAGCAAATTCATCACTTTTGGTGCCCACTTAGGCAGTCTTTCATCTTCTTTGTATTTTCCTTAGGTTTTAATGGGTTCTTGATGTTCTTTTATTCTTTTCATATTATGTTCTTAGATTTCATGTTTAAGATGTAAAACTTTGGTTTAAAACTTGTTATGCTGTTGTTTTCTTATTTTCATTTATTTTCTCTTGTATATTCTTTTGTATTTGTAAAATACTTGTTGAATCTTAATATATGGTTATTATAATGTTGTTTCTTTAATTTTCCAGCCTTGTTCTTGTTTTGTCCCTATTATTTTTGCATTTTTTGTGTTTTCCTTTAATTTTAGATTTTGTTATAGTTATTTTCATTATGTTAACTTAGTTTTAAGTGGGTTTAAAGGTATTTAGTGGATTTATGGATGATAATTATAAGAATGGGAATGGGTTTTAGATGGAAATTGTGATTTATGCTAGAATTGAGCTGGAATTCATAATTAATTCCATGAATTAGGGATTTATTCATACAATTGGCAATCCTATGTTTAATTTCTAATTCAATTGCTAGGTTTTAACTTTTGATCCATAATTGTCATTAGCAAAAACCATAAGTAGCGATAGGTTAATTGGTTTTATAAGTAAGCTTAACCAACTAGTTTAGGATTTTAATTCTCTAAGTCACATAGTCTGAGCTTGTGTGATTATGGCTTAGGCTATTCATTCTCTAATTTGTTAATGCTGATATGCCACCAAATTTAGAGAGCTTGCTCTAGCTTTTTGCATATTTAGGGATATTTTCAGAGCTTGTTGGGTTTATCTAAAATATAAGGAACTTAGGATGTAAGAGCTTGTTTGTGTTTATAAGTTACCATCTTACGCATATCACAATCTTTTTATTTTTCGATGATAAATTATAATTCATAATCCGAATAACATCTTTTTCCCAGATTTTCATGTTATTTGTTTCTTTTCTGTTGACTTTAGTTTCACTAGTTGTCTTTTTTATTGTTTTTAATTCCTTTGCATCCAGAGGTTTTCTTTTGTCTTCATTTTCTTTTGTGCATCATTACGAATAACTTGAAACCCTATCAGTTCTCTATGATATAAACCTTAACTTGCTCTACTTCATTATTAATTAGGTTAATTAGGTATTTTATTATTTTGTGATTAGTGAGAGACTCACCACCAAGTTCAATTCTAAGCATGCACCAAACACTTTGATTCAAGGCATCGAAAACTTATAACTCCACAAGCGTATGTGCTTAATTGTTTTCAATAAAATGAAAAGTAGCAAGTGTTCTACAAAAGAATTATTTTCATTTAGTGCGTGGATCATAAGTTAAAAATTGATACCCCTTATAAGACTTTTCGATCTAATGTTAACAGAATCGTGAAACAAAAGACTTTCTTTAGCAGGGATTTTTTGTCACTGCTCTTGCTTTGCATTATAATATGAATATAAATGGTCTATATGTTCTTGACCTTGATTATTTTGATGAGTTTCTCTACCATATATTATAAATTTTAAACCACCATAATATGGAGCTCTAAAATGCTGAATCTAGAACTTCTTTTAGGGAAAAAATGTAAGAGTTCATCCACCTCTCAAGAATCATCCTCCCAAGCACCACCAGAAAAAGAAGAAGATAGTTTAGAAGAAGATGATGAAGAAGGGTGGAAATAATTTCTCAATGCTATAGAAGCTAACACCCCAAGGATGGAAGAGAAAAATAACAGGATGGAGCTCCAGATAGATGCAATAGAAACCCAAATCAAGCAAGTCCAAAAGCAAGGACATTACACTACTAAGAAACTTGTCAAGTCTTTTCAAACTCAGAACATCTACATGCCCTCACCCACACCTTCACCACCAAGTTCCCTATAAGATTTTCTTACGCTTTATCTCCTTTATTTTGTGTTTTGCATACTATTTTTTGTTTGTTTGATTTATTGTTTTGTGTTTTTCTCTCTACATCAAGGACAATGTGTTGCCTAAATGTGGGGAGGTACCACGTGTATGGAATGCATGGCATTTTGTTGCATTTGTTTTTAAATTTTTTTTAAGCATGCATTTCCTATTTTTTGTGAATTGTTTTCATTTTTGTGAGAATTGCATAGCTTTGAACACATAAATGGAATGAGATTGAATAGAATTAGTTAGTCTACCTAAGAATAAGATTGTTTAAGTATGGCAGAAATATGACCTTAGTAATTTTACTTATGATTGTCTTTCTATTGAAATTACAAATTAATTAGGATATTGCATACTTTTCCTTGCCTCTTTGACAATTTTTTTGAAGCACGTTATATGAGAATTTGACTTAATTGGTAGGCTTCATTATTGGTAATTAAAAAAAAAGAATTGATTAGAGAGTATTGACGTAGTTTCACATTAGAAATGACATGAGTAATTCAATCAATATTTCGCTAACTCCTAAATGAAAAAAATCAAAAGAAAAGAAAGGAGTTAAGAGTAGAGCCAAAAGGCTAATTCTGAGTGTGATTTGTCTAAGTAATTAAGAAAGTTGCCTTAAAGACATATACCTTCAAGTAAAAAGATCAAATGAGACTAAACCCTTGCTTAAAGAACACCACTTAGTTAAGTAATCAGAAGTGCACCTCTAAAGACGTGCACAATCACGTAAAAATACTAGGTAGTTGTTCTTAACCAATGTAGAAAATTAAAGTTTAAATTAAAAGGTGAACCATATGGATCTTTTCTTTTGACGTCAAGACATTTCATGGATGATTGCCTAGTGATAGCCTTCTTTGCAATTGGTAATTATACATATTATATGCTTACAGCTGCCTTAGATGTAAGAATAAGAATGCAATTCTGTAATTAATATGCAATTTCAATTTAAAGCCATTCTTGATGTAAATGGAATAAGTATTTTTAATATCTTTGAATTAATATCATACTTAATTAATCTAATTCTGTAAGATCTCTTGCCATTGTTGCATTCAGACTTTCATTCATTGTTGCACTGTGCATGAATGAGGTGTTGTGTTTTCCACGCATTTGAAGTTTTACTTTAGGAAAAGCAAATGTTTAAGTGTGAGGAAGTTGATATTTGTGCCTTAGGATAGGTTTTTCTAGTTGTTTAGTATGTGATCTTGCATTTTTAGGATAGAAACAATGTGTTTAGGACTTAGTTTGATGTTCTTTTGATGTTATTGATGTGTTTATATTTCCCAAGTGTTTAGTGATTATCTTAGGCATGATTTGATCCTTTTTGTGTGGATACTTAGTATGTTTGCATTGAAATTTTTTAAGCCCCAAAGAACTCAATAATAGGGGTAATTGAGTGATTATAACTTTTTATTAATTAAACTCACCTCATAAACCAATTCAAAGTCACTACAATCACTAAACCAATATTTAACCTAAAATGATATTTTTCTTATGTGCTTCCTTCTTCACTGAAATCATCTTTCTTGGCTTTGAATGTCAAGTTATTCCTTCTTCGTAAAGCTTCCTCCTCTTTTGTTTATGAGTCCCTCATCATCATCCCATGTGTAAGCAAAGAACTTATTAGTTCCTCCCAAGGTACAACATTAAGACCTTTAGCCTCTTGAATAACGGTTACCTTTACCTCCCATTCCTTAGCTAAAGATTTCAAAATTTTTCTAATAAGTTCAACATTTTAATATGTTTATCCTAAACCCTTCAATGCATTTGTGATGTTAACAAATCTAGTATACATGTCAGAAATACTTTCGTTGTGATGCATTGATAACCATTCATATTGATGAATGAACATGGACATTTAACTCTCTTTCACTTGGTTGGTACATTCATGAGTAACATTTGAGATGTGCCAAATTTCTTTAACCATTTCACATATAGACACTCAATTTAATTCACTTCTACTAAATGTATAAAACAAAATATTAATAGTTGTACTATTTAGTGAAACTAATCTTTGATTTTCCATATTTCACTCTTCCTTCACCTTAGGCACTCTTTGACAATTTTCTATCTTCATAGGAATATGTGATCTTTCACTCACTATATCCCATAATTTAACATTTTTGGCTTGAAATAAAAACTTCATCTTAGTTTTCTAATACAAATACTCATTCCCATCAAAGAACGGAGTCCTACTTACATTTTGACCTTCATAAACTTCCAAAATTTGCATGATGGAAGCCTATTCACAATTTCATTAGAAATTAAAGCAAATGTGAGACTTAGGCTCTGATACCAATTGTATACCCTAAAGGCACTCAAGAGGGGGGTGAATTGGGTGATTAAACTTTGTAAATTAATTAAACTAGCCTCATAAACCAAGATAAACTAAAAGTAATCACTAAAGCAATATTTAACTTTAAATTATATGGAAAAGCAAATTCCAATTTGATAACAAATAAACCAATAGCCAAACCACACAGTAAGTAATAACAAGGAGATAAGGGTAGAGAAACACATCGACTTTATAGAGGTTCACCTACCCTAAAGATAGGCTATGTTCTCTCTCCAACTACTTGTTAAAAATTTCACTAAAAAACAACAGCAATTACAATCTTCTTCTAGGGTCAAGAATAGGCCTTACAACATGTAATCTTATTGTTGAAGGTGAAGAGTAACCTTTAAAAAATTCCTTTTATGGAAAAATGAAGCCTTTACAATTTCAACCAATCGAATAATTCAATATTCCCCAAACAAGTAACAATACACACCTAAAAAGGTGTTTGACTTAAAGTTCTATACACAAAGGGCTCTAATGCTTAAAAAAAATGGTATGAATGACAAATGAAAATTTTAAAAACTTAAACAAACTCAATATTACGTAATTGAAGCACCAAAAACATATATACATGATGAATGATGAAGTGAGAAATGAAATTTATCAAATTTAGATAGATTTGAGAAATAAGCTTGTAAATACTTCTAAACACCGAAATAAGCCTCTAACAATTCACTTGTATAATCAATCAAACCCTTTAGGACTTAAAAAAATAGAATATAACAATTTGTAAGCAAAAAATTCAGATTAGATTGCCCAAATATATAAAGGAATGCTAGACCATGTAAAAATGCACAATTATGATGTTTATGACTTTGTGAGCATGAATCTACCAACATAACCACTCAATGATGCACGAAATTGACCTACAAAACTCTTAGACACTTAAATAAGCTAAGAATAGCAAATTCGAATATATAGAAATACATTGATATATTTGAAGGTTTAGGCCCGAAACAAAAGAAATAGGCATCCAATTTTTTCAAACTTTAATTAAACAAACTCTAGAATACTTAAACTAACAGAAAATAACAATTTAGCACACCAGAAAAGGATTAAGATAGCTAGAATCGTGATTAAAGCAAGAATATAGAAATCAATCATAGTTTCTGTTGGACCAACAGAGGTTCCAATCTTGGTTTTGATGATAACAAAATATGCTTAATCACTAATGGTTTGAGTTTATGGTGTTAATCTTAAAGTTAGGTATATTTCAAGAAGAATCCATTATGGAAAGCTTAGAGTTTGAAGGTCAAAATTGAAGATATTGGAAATTCAAGTGAATTGGAAGTTCCAA
>JAOXYD010256844.1:0-16024 GCA_028565735.1 Pinacopodium congolense
CCACTTATTAGAGCTGGTCAAACCCCCTTTTGTTTTTTCTTATATCATCATCGATGCTCCTCAAAATTTAATAGAGGTGGAAATAGAAAATGAACACTAAAACTGTACTATAAATGGGCTGGTTCCGTTTATTCTTTATCTTTGCTACTAATTGGGCTCTTCAAACGTTGTACATGTGAACTACTGTTCTTTAATTTCTTTGTTACTCTTTTTGGGACCATCATTCTGGTTTGGTAAGTAGGAACACTGTTCGACATTAATTATATTGCTGTACACTCACCATTTATTTCATAAACTACTGTAATTCCTTTATGTACATGTGGGACTAGACTATTCTGCCGTCCACTTACCATTTATTTCACACATTATTCCTCAAGTTGAAGTATTTATTATGCATAACTTGTCACCAATTGTACCTATTTTAAACTCTGCAAACATCTACAACTTCTACAGCAATTTTAACATGAGCAAGTGCAATCGTTGCTGTTATTTTTCTCCAATAAAATAATATCAATGCCAATTTATTTGGTACAGTCATGAAGTATTGAACTAAAATTAATAGTATTTATCACTTTTTGGTTACCATTATAGTTTCCCTAGCTTTATTTCTTCAGTTAATATTAAAATCTTTTGGTACTTTTCACCTATATCAAATTGTACGTTATTTGATATATATTCTTACATCATGACTCAATTCAAGATTTTTTTTCAAAAAATTAGAAATTACATGCTAATATTTTTCAATGAAATTAACTTACCTCCAATAAATGCATGGTAATTTGTTGTGAACTTCAATTATTCTTGGATACTCATCTCAATGAGTTCCAAAGTAATCAGTAATTCTAATATGGTAAAAGGTTCACTTTACCTTTCAATGTTTCGAAAATGGTTCAATTTGCTTCATAATGTTTTAAGAGATATTACTTTTGTAAAATGGTACAACCCCCTAAACCTTTACTAAGTTAATTTTTCTATCAATCAATTGTTAATTATACACACGTGGTATATTGACATGAAAATGTGGGACCTACATATAATATTGATGTAAATAAAAAAAAACATAATTATAACCCAATCCAAATTCAAAATAACAAATACTGAAATAATTATTTTTTAAAAAATTCATATCAACATTATATTTGAATTTTACATTGTCATGTCAGCATGTAACGTGTGCATCTTAATAATTGACTAATAAAAAGTCAACTTAATAAATGTTCAGAGGGTAATTTGTGTTATTTTACAAACTTTAGGGAATAAAATAATCCCTTTTAAAATACCAGAGAGCAAATTGAATCATTTTACAAATATTATGAGGTAAAATGATACATTTAAAATGTTATGATTAAATTAAATCATTTTGAAACGTTGAGGTATAAAGTGAACATTTTGCCTTCTAGTATATTAATTTTAATATCAAAATTAGAATATGATATTTGAAATGTTTTTGAGTTTAAACAACTGTTAAGCTCAAATAACTTCAAACAATTATTAATTTAATTATTCAATAATTTAATGGTTATAAAGTATGTTGATGATTGATGAAAAATACATGTCATCTTTGAAAGGAAGAAATAATATATTCTTTACTATTATTACTTTCATATTAAAAAATTCATTTAAATGGCATAGAACAAGAAATGGCATCAAGATGATGTCTTTTTTTCAAGAGAGTTAAGAAAGCCAACAAAGCAAAACCTACTTATGCAACCTAAAACATCTTCAAGGAAAGGAAATCCCCGCCATTTCCATACTTTCAGTAATCCAAATTTGCTACACCTTAACACAGTTAAACAAACAAGCAAGGGAAGTCTACCCTCCTCTAGCTTTAGCTAAACACTGCTTAATGTCGAAACAATCACTTCAAAATCCATTTCCATATAATTCTTATGAATTTGAAGTTTTAGGACGAGTTCGAGAATTACACCATAAGCCATGCATGAGTTATTGGGTTTGTAGATGAAAAAAAATAAAGAAAAGAAGAATTTTTCAATGAAGAGATACAATTTTCATATTATAATCTCGCACATAATATTTGTATGTGTGGAAGATTGGTTCTACCTTTTAAGCTTACTACTATCTCACTAATTTAACTTAGATATATGTATATACAATTATCACTACTAATTGCTCACGTCTATTATCACTAAACTATGTAATAGAAAAATAATTAATAATGACATGGTCTAAAAATTGTTTTCTAATAACACAACAAATGAACCACTAATAATGATATGATACATAAAGTATTCTCTAATACTCCCCCTTAAGCTAGATATAGACAATTGATGGATCTAAATTTGCTCAAAATTTGACAAAATTAAGCATATTGCAAAACTTTTATAAACACATTAGCATGTTGGTCACTAATTTGCACATAATGAGTATTAATAATTTTACATTGAACTCACTAATGAATGTAGTGATAGCCCACTTTAATATGTTCTATTTTTTTATAGAATACAGTATTAACTGTAATATGAATGGTAGCCTGCTTGGTACCAAAGAAAGAGTCATAGGAGTAACACGTGAATAACTCAGACCAATAAGAATAATTTTAAGCCACACTAACCCACAAACTATTGAGGTAATAGCATAATTCTTAACGTCAACACTAGAATGAGTTACCGTATGTTATTTTTCTACTTGTCCATGAAACAAGATGGTGATTGCTAGTTCGTTTCCTACTTTAAACTTAAAAACAAACGCATCTTGTCAACAAATAGTCTAAAACGGTAATATCAAGTATCATCCCCATAAAAATCTAGTGTAATTATTAGATCACTCAAGGTTTAATTATCTAAAAAACTTAAAATAACCAAATGATAAAAACTTAAAGTAATAAATAAAGTAAATGAAAAGGTATTCAAGCTCACTCAAGTGAATGAATCTAGAATTTCAATAGTGATAAATATGGTTAAGGTTTTGGATTTCAATAGATTAATTAAATACAATAAGTTAAGTGTTGAATAGATTCAAGGAAACTTCACTTATACAAAATATAACTAATATTTATGGAAATGCTTTTTTTTTCTTTTAATCCTAATATATTTACTTGATCCAAACAAATTAGAATAAAAAACATAAAACTCAAAAAAACTTAAACCTAAGATATTTAGATTTAAGAACCCTTACAAAAGAAATTAGAGCTTAGTCCAAATCTAATTCAACTATGATACCTAATGAACTATCTAATAATTAAGAGCCAATAGTCATAGATTCCCTAACCATTTATCAATCTAACTTAGATGGCCAATCTAGGAAAGATAAGTTAAGTACTTAATAAAATAAAAATCTTTCATAACCCATATACTGTCCCAACTTTAGTTAAAGCGGTTTAATTACATATATTCAAAAATGAAAACAAAGATAGAAATAGAAAACATATCAACATAGAGGAAAATGAAGGTCGATATAAAAGATAAAAGAAACAATTAAAGAAATATGTCCAAAATGGATATCCCGGTTGAAAACCATCCTCTACAATTCACTTTAAATGTTCCTTAAGAAATCTAAAATACTAAGTCAATGCTTAGAAAGAACATACAAAGGAAAACTAAAAAAAACTAACCTAAGTATTTCTTTTATCTATATAACGTTAGTTTCTCTTCTTTTTCTTTTTTTTTTATCGTGCTTCCTTTTTATAACTCTCTTATGTTCCTCCATAATTCCTGTTAACAAAGAAGAAATAATTTTTGGTAATTGTGTAAGTGGATTTAAAAATTCATTTTTTAAATTATTTTTAGAGACTTAAGCTCAAGGTTAAGAGCTCTTCCATAGATGGTCCTGTAGGGGTTTAACTGGTCTCTCAAGTGGCTTATATGTCCTATATTGCATCAAATTTTCTTGTTCCATATTAGCTTCAAGTTGTTCAGTAACTTCCGGTATCTCATCATCCTTCGCATCATTGTCCTACAAGTTACTCAACGTGTTTTCTAATGGATCTACAAAAAGAATGAAATTTAGATGACAAGAATCTAAAGTTGAGGGATGTTTCATCTCATTAAACACATCAAGGACCAATTCCTTATTTTAAAGCCTTATGACAAACTTCTCAAGCTACACATCAATAATAGCCCTTACAGTTTCCATAAATGGTCTTCCAAAGGTGATTGGAATATCTCATTTCTCTTTCATATCCAAAACCAAAAATTCGTTGTAAATATAAATGTATCCACTTCACAAATAGGTAATTGAATGATCCATAAGTTGTAATGAAATTGTTATAGGCTTTGAATTTACTAACCCTAACTCTGTGAAAACAAATAGAGGCTATGATTAATACTTACAACTAAATCCATTAAATCTCTATCTATTTGTAAGATATTAATAGTACAAAGAATTGTAAAACTCCTTAAATCTTTTAACTTTGGTGATAACCTCTTCAACAAAATAACTAAGCATTTTTTATTTAGCTTTATAGTCTCATAATCTTCTAATCTCCTCTTATTATAAAAGATCTTCTTAAGGAACTTATCATAAGAGGGAACCTATGCTAATGTTTCCGCAAAAGGTATATTAATGTGCAATTTCTTAAATCTATAAATCTATTAAACTACTTATTTAATTAATTATTTTTAAGTCTATAAGGGTATTTTAGATCTTATCAGTTTGATGTTCTGATCTATACACAACTTAGGATAATGCTTTTATACAATTAACACTTTTCTCTTTTCCTTGCTTGTCTCTTTTCTTTATTCTTCACTCTTTAGCTCCACTTCGTTCTTCTCTTTAATATCTTGTATCTCTTTACCACCTCTTAAGGAAATTTCCTTGGCTTGCTCTCTTAAATTTGTTTATATGGTGTTAGGCAATGAACCTTACATCCTCTCCTTCATTAAATTCGCAAGCTAGTCAATTGATTTTTTAAATTTTGAATGTAAATATTTTGGTTTTGCATTCTTGTTTCTGTTGTAGCTATGTACTTAGTTCATATCTCTTTCCAACTTTGACTCCTTTGATGGTAAAGGTGCAGTAGGTTTAAAACTAAAAGGTGATATCCTCTTAGTATTGAATTATTAAGGATGTACTGCTTGTTGATTGTTGCTCTAAAAAAATTAAGATAGTTTCTCCATCTTAAATTATAATTATTTAAGAAGAGCTTACCTTGTAATCTATTAAAGTTACACTTGTTTTGATTTTTGAGCAAATGGAATCCCTATTTGACAATCTATGGATGTATAAGAATTTTTCCTATAGATTTCACACATCATTTGGCCTTGAACAATGGATGTTGAACCTCCATTGACACCATGTATCAAGTTGTCATATTTCTTGGTCAAAACCTCCCTCTGGACAGTTAATACCAATGTATTATCTACCATATATGCTCTAAAAGGTCTCCTATGATGTTTCTCTGATTGATGCTGAAAACTATTAGTGGTCATCTCCTTCATCAATTTATAAGCCTGGTTGGATGTCTTCTACATCAAATTTCCTCTTGCAGATGTATCTGTCATGGTCTTTGTCAGTAGTGTAAATCTCATGTAAAAGGTGTCCACTTATAGCCAAATGGTAAAATCATAACTCAGGTATATGACTAGCATATCTAGGAATCTTTCTTATGTCTTATATAGATTTTTATTCTCATATTGTGTAAATGATGTAATCTCTATATTCATCTTTACTATCTTAGCTTATCGAAAAATTTTCCAAAAATAACTTCATTAAATTGTCTCAAGTGGTAATTAATCTGCGCTATAAAGTTGATAATTATGTTCTTGCCTTATCTTTGCTAAAAAAGGGAACAACCTTAGCTTGATAGCATCATTTGACACTCCGTTCTATTGAATAAGTCATATATGTCCAAGCATGTGCCCAAATTGACACTAAGGTCTTCTAGTGTCAATCCTCCAAATTGAGATGAATTAACCATATAGATGATACTATAAAAAATCTTGAAATTATTAGCATTGGATCTAGATCTCGTGATACTAGCTATAAGCTTGTTGTTATTAACCATAGTTAATTTTATCATCATTAGTACCCTAATTTTCTTAGGATCTTGAAACTTGCTTCTCTTTGTGGCTTTATAACTAATTAATTATGTTTAAACTCTAATTGATCTTCTAAGCTAGGGTCATCCTCTGATTTATTTTTCAACCATAATTGGATTCAAAGAACTTGTTTGGGCTATCTTTGCTTCCTTTCTCAACCTCCAAGAAGTTTTCTTAATCTTAGTATCTAATACTAATTTCTTAAACTTTTGACTATGAGTTTGCATACCATAAATAAGTAACATTTTAAAATATAAATATACATAAATAAATATAATAATAAAATGACTAAAAATAGAATAATTAAATAATGAAAAAGAAATAATGAAATAAATTTGAAGCATTTAACACCAATCTATTCTTAATATTGATAGGATAGATCCCTAGTAACAACACCAAAGACATATTAGTTAGTTTCCCAATCTAAACTTAAAGGTAAGTGCACTCTGTCAATAAATAATATAAAACACCGAATATCATCTCCAAAAATATTTAATGTAACTATTAAATCACTCGACGATTAATTATCTAGATAGTCCCAAATAACCAAATGATACTAAAGTAATAAATAATGTAAATGAATTAGTATTCAATCTAACTCGAGTTAATGAATTAAGAATTTCACTAATGATAAATCTAACTAAAGCTTCATATTTCAATGGTTTAATCAAACTCAAGGAGTTAAATGTCAAATATATTTAAGGCATCTTCATTTGTACTAGTTATTACCAATGGTTTTTAATCATAACTTGTTTAGTTTATCTATAAAAAAAATTGGAATAAAAGGCACAAAACTCAAGAAATTTAAACTTAAAGTCTTTAAATCTAAGAGCTCTCATAAAAGAACTTAAAGCTTAGTCTAAATCCAATTTAATTATGTTAACTAATTAACTTTCCAATGATTACGAGCCAATGGTCATGGATTTTTTAATTATCTATCAATCTAACTTAGGTTGCTAATATAAGATAGATAAATTAAACACTTAATTAGATAAAAATCTTCCAACTTCACAATCATATCCAATCTAATATCCTAACCCTAGTTAAAGTAATTTAAGCACAAATATTATACAATGAAAACAAAGATAAAAATAGAAAACACATATTCATTGATGAAACTAAAGAGTTAATATAAAAGAGAAAAGAATGAGTTAAAAAAGATACAACTAAAATAGATATCCTATTTGAAAACCTTCTTTTCCAATCCATTTTGAATGCTTCTTAAGAAATTTACATCACTAGCTCAATACTTAGAAGAAAATAACATAAGAAAACTAAAAACCTAATTAATCTAAGATTTACTTTTCTCTTTCTCACTTTAGTTTCTCTTATTTTTTTCTCTTGATCAAGTTTTCTTTTTATATCTTCTCATGGTGGATGTTAGGGTTTCAAACCCAAAAAATTTTAAGGGCAAATTAATCCTTCTTAACAGCCAAAAGACACTTCTTATCTCAGATTTTATAGATGCTAAATGGAACTTAAACCTGGGAAAATGGCGTTGTTATACAGGACCATTATTCTATTAACTTTATTCGAGAGTTAAAAGGTAGTACATAGCAATATCAATGCTGTCGTTTAGGATAATCATTAAGCTTCTGAATTTTTTTATTAAGAAACACGATGATTTACGAAGAGTATAAAGACGTCATCAAAAATAGACATTTTACTTTTATCTAATTTCGACTAGAATCACTCCTTTCATGAACTTAAGCCCTTAAATATAAAATAAACTTGAAACCTAATAAAAGGTTGACAAATAGCATAAATTACATTAAATAGTAAGTAAAAACATCAAATAAATCATCATTAAAATCATCTAATTTACCCACTAATAGCCAATGAACATAGAGTAGCCAATAATAGATCTACAATCAAGAGTACCACCAGCCCAGTGAGAATAAAAATATCCCATAATATAAATGTGTCTATTTCTTGTTCTAGCTATCCCACAGCTTATTAGTCCTTTTAAATACTACACAATGTATTTCACCATATACAAATAATGAATGGTAAGTGCATGCATATATTCATTGACAAGGCTTATAGAAAAACTAATGTTAAGCAAATGATAGTAAAATAAATGGGCTTTCTTACAATCTTTTACTAATAACTTGGTGAATCAAGAGATTCTCCCATAAAGTCAAGCTTAAATTACCATATAAAGGAGTAGCAATAGCTTTACTTTGGAGCCTATCAACATCTTAAAGCAAAATCCTAAATGTATCAATGCTGATTAAGAAATAGTCCATTCTAGAAGTTGCCATTTCAATGAAAAAGAAAGTACTTCAAGGAGCCAAAATCTTTGATAGGTAATTGATGATAAAGATCCTTCATTAAATCAAGTTGGGATTAACACAAAGAATGTTTAAGAGAAAGTGTTGACTTTATATGGCACCTAAAAGGAAATGAATTACATGTTCTAAATTTTCTAGGTTTAGTACCTAAACCAAAATTTATAAAGGTTGCAATCATTAACCATAATTCAATCTAGAATGATGATGATGATGCCAATATAAAATTATGAGATTCAAGTTCAAACAATTCAAGAATAATGACAATAACAAGTAATAAAAGAGTGAAAGGAAGATAGAGTGCAAACTAATTTATATAGTGGTTCGACAACAATTCTTTTCTTACGTCTAATTTCTAATTACTTGTTAGAAATTTCACTATAACATAATCTTTTGTCAAGTAAAGAGAAACCTTACAATCAATATTTTTTAGTTAAGGTGAAGGGCAACCTTTTATAATCTTGCTTAAAGGTGAATAGTAACCATAAAATTTTACTTCTAAAGGAGAAGAATAACCCAATAATCTTACTTTTGATGGGTAAAAAGTAACTCAATAAAATCTTATTTTCAAGGTTAAAGAGTAACCCAACAATCTTTCTTTCCAATTGGTAAAGAGTAACCTAACAAAATATTATTTTCAAGGGTAAAGAGTAACCCAAAATCTTCTTTCAAAGGTGAAGAGTAACTAACAGTCTTCTCTCAAGGGTAAAAAGTAATCCATCAATCATACTTATCAATGAGCTAATAATAACCCAATAAAATCTTTAAAATAAAGAGTAACCCTTTACTAATAACCGAAAAATCAACCCTAACTCAAGCATACATAAAATTAATATTAAGATTTGTTAACCTTAATAGCACCTAAGAGGAGGGGTGAACTAAGTGTTATAAAAAGATTTTAAGCTTGAGACCTAATCAATTAACTAGTTTTTCCTAAGTATGAAATCCCTAAATCACAATTCAACCTAAATATAACGAAATATCAATTTAACACAAATAATTAAAACTTAAGGAATTAAACAATAATAACAATAATATACATAAAGTAACAAAAGGAGTAGGGAAGAAAGGATAAATAATTTATTTTTATAGTGGCTCAACAATACCCTTTATTACCTATGTTCACTCTCTAATAACTTGTTGAAAATTTCATCAACTTAAATGATCTTCTTTATGATGAAGAGAACCTTAAAATCTTCTTTTAAAGGAGGTAAAGAACAACTCAAAAAAAATCTTCTTTTAAAATGAAAAGGAACTCAAAATAATCATGCTTGTCTAGGGGTGAAGAGTAATCCTTTCTCAAACTCAAAATTCAATAATTTCAATCCTAATAACTAACCCCAGGAATCAAGCTCTTAGTCTTCACTCAAGCATACACAAACCCACACACTTCTTAGATGAAAACAATGTTTAAAGGGATAACAAAGTGCAACAAGTGCAAACTTAAAACCAACTTTTTCTTTCAAAGTCATTCAACAAAAATCACCCAAAAAGTTAATCAATGCTCTTTCAATCCTCAAATATTAATAAAGATTGTTTTTAACCATTTAGAATATATATTTATAAGCTTATCGAGCTCAAATAATCATTAGAAACTCAAAACAATTGTTACAAATAATCAAAAAGTTGTTAGACTCATGAAACTAGCCATTGCAATGGCTATAAACACTACAATGATACCATACAATGGCATTGTTATAAACCACTATTGTTATTCTATATAGTTGTTGAACTACAATGGCACCATTCTATATACTATGCATTGTTGATGAATACCATCATTAATCTCCCAAAAAAATAAACATGATTACAATGTGATGCTATAATTGCACCTTCACCTCGTCGTCGTAAAGTGTCATTGAGGCACTAAAAAGTACTTTAAAACTTAGCTCAAAACTTTTGCAACACTTTTAAATGCTTAAAAATTGACTCACACAAGTTTTAAAATGTTACCCAAAGTAATTATGGTGATCAAGATATTTCATTTGAAACCAAAAAATTAAAGTGTTTTGATCTTTGCAATTTTAAGCACATTTTGAAATCTTTCAATGCTAACTCAATTTGAAAGCCTTCATTTCTAAACCACTTAAAAACATTTTCCAAACATTTCAAAACCATTTCTTTCACTTAAAAAAAATAATCCACACAATTTTCAAATCATCTCCAAAATTACTTTAGATACCAAAATATTTCAATTAAACTCAAATATAAAATATTGCCTCGACAATGAAAATTTTCATTCAAAACCTTTTAACAAACTTTCCAAATTTCTCAATCATTCTTAAAACCATTTTGCACATAAAAACTAGACTCAATTACACTTAAACAAATTCAAACAACTTTAAACAAGCTTAAGCAACTTTCCATATCATTTCAAAAATTTTCTAAACTTCTGAAAACCAAAATTCCTATCAACCTTAACTTAACACATATTCAAACATGCATACACACATTCATTCAAACTCAAATAAACTTCAATTCCTACCAAAACCATTTTGTTACATTAAGAGGACTTCTTTAAAATTAATTTACCGAAATTCCTCTTAATACCGAATTTCATCTTATTTGTAAAACTTTATACCAATAAAACTATAAATCAAACTTATTATGCAAATGTAATGCAAACTTATAATGCCAAATCCAAATGCAAATAATTATACAAATGTTGAGCTCTTCAAGTATGAATAAGATTAAGGCAATGCTTACAATAGAAAAATACCACTCCAAAATTATTTAGTCTTCCTCTTTTTAATCTTAATCTGCATTTTTCTTCTCATCAATGCTTACCTTACCATTGTTATTTTTTTTACTTAAAACACCAATTTTGGACTTTAACACATGCAAACTTGAATATCTTGTATTTACCTATTGTTTCAAGCTATAAAACTAAAATGTTAGTAACAAAGATGTTTTATTATCATCAAAACCAATGATTAAAACCTTCTTTGGTTTAATAATCTCTTCCCTTTTGAGGAAATATGAAATGCAAAACACATATGCAAAACAAGCTATAATGCTCCACGGATCATGAAATGATCAAATGCCATCACTTTCTCCTATTTTACCTTTAACTCCTATTTCTCCTTAATATCACTAGACACTTTTATGGTTTTTGACATCATCAGAAAGATATCAATCATTATAAAAAAGTTAAAAGCATGTTAATTGTTAAAAAATCAAAACCAATTAAGATTTTGAAAGACTATCATCACCCATTTCCAAAACTTCTATTTCACGTAAAAATCTTTCAAAACTACCTATTTCTCTTCCTAAACTCATGTAAGTCTCTCTCTCCTTTAATTAATACATTAAAAACATATTTTACTCTCCCAAATATATAAATTAATAAATTTTGAAGTAATAAAGCATGAAAGGTATTTAAAAACATAAAAATGCATAAAAAACACATGTTATACGTTTTTTTCCATCAAAAACACACATTTACCTACATTATGAATATTATGTATTAAAAACATATATTGGCTCATGTTATGCATGTTATACATTAAAAATATAAATCATAAGCATAAATATGATTCAAAAATTGATTCCCCCTACACAAGGTATCTAATATCCAATAAAGTTTTTCTAGAATCAGTGCAAAGCCATTGAGAAATTCTAAAAGATGTACTCTCCCGTTCAAGTTCACTACGAATCTTTGAGGACTGATCATGAGATTTATGGAGTCCAACATTGATTCCTTCAGACGTGTCAATTGGGAAAATGCGTCCATAGTAACTAGGATGGATATCTCGTATCTCCCTCTAAATTTTTGCATTACAAAACATATAATTGCATAAAAGGAAAAGTAATTATAAAGGAAATATTCAAAACATCTACAAATGTCGAGAAGGATACCAATTGTAAAAATTATACTAATTTCAAATATCCTTCTACTTTCTCCCTTTAGACACATGTAAAAATACTTTTTACTAAAAATATGCAGCCTTAGGTTAACATACTTAAGTCAAGCATGCACTTTCAAATGTATGTCAACCTAATATTCTTAAACATTATTAATGTAAACAAGAACCTTCTTTTTGCATCATCATTTGATTCCATATGTTATACTCATTTGTTTCAACAATATTTTTACTTTCTTTACTCATATGAGAACTTTTTTTATAAATGTGCAATTTCTATTAAGTTGTCGAAAATATCACTTTTTTCTTCCTTGCTTATCAACTATTTGAAACTAAATGATATTAACTTAAAAAATAAAAAGATCATTATGTTTTAGGTACCCATATAAACTTGAGTTCTTAGAAATTAGTTATTATACCTTACTTTGACTCATATGAGGTTGTTAAGGGTGAATTTATAGTATTTTTGGATGTTATTTATCGCATATTTACGCCTATATCAGTACTTAAATGTTTAATTAATATTTAAATATGTTTAAATTGTATGTTGATGTAAATATTTGAAGAAATATGCAAAAAGGATGCAAGAAGATTATATTTTAGGAGTAATACGATGGTTTAGCCAACCTACCATATTGGTTCCCTTAACCCCTGTATTGGTGTCGAAGAAATGGACCAATACGGCAAGCTTTAACCTACCGTATTTATTTGGTAAGCCTGCCGTATTGAGTCGACAGTCACAATTTCCTAGCTGATCTTCCATTTTTGCGACTGGTTGTCTCCCCACTTACTACTATTGCTCTGCTGTAAAGCCAAGGACATCTCAGAGCTCAAAAACCAAGTAGCTTAGGATCAAAACCCGTTTTTCTTTCTTGTTTTCATATCTAAGTTAGTGTTAGGTTAGTTTTAGTTTTTTTTCCCAATCTTTTTTAAATTATGTTTGCATGTTGTTTGTGAGTTCCAAAAGTTGTAATCACATGGATTAGAGTTAGTTAATCATCTTAGATCCATCTTTGGGGATTTTTAACCTTTGATCTTATGTAGTATAGTTTTATTTATGGATTAATCAAAGTTTATGTGTGTTTATTTTATGATCTTTGAATAATTTTTAAGCTTAATGTTAATTTTTTAGTCTAGCTAGGTTGTTAAATGTATTTATTGATGGTTAATTGTATTAATTAATAATTAATGCATGATTAGTGAGTTAATCTTTGATTATTGAATGCTTAATACTTATCCTGAATTGATCACTTGAGATATTGCTATCAGAAAATTTAGGATTCGATAATCTCTACCTAGGTTATTAGAAAAATTTATAAACAATATGATTTGAATCAATACAAATAACCAAAGACTTGGTTAATCATGAGGGTGCTAGTCTTGAATTAGGAAAATTTAGGATTAGTTGTCCGAAGCTTTAAGCCTATTACTTAAGTCTGAAGCATAACCAAATTCAAAATATGACCAATAGAGATAAGACAGTGTCTTAACCATAACGCTATCTTAATTTAGAGAAGATACCCTAGATTAAGCGTCACTAATCCATCAATTAAATCATCAACTACCAAAGCTTTAACTAAATAAATTAGGAAAACATCCTTAAACTCTTTTGCAATTGATTGGAAGTTTTCTAGGCTTTCTCAATTAGTTTTGTAATTTTTATTTTTATTTCTTAATTTATAAATCCACCTTAATTCTCTAGATAATTGTAATTCGATTAACCTAGTACTTATAATCACATACACACTTCCTCATGGGATCGATGCTCGGAGTGTTAAAGACACTCCACTATATTACTTTTACAATCGGTGCACTTGCCAAATTTTTGGTCTTAAATAAATTATAATTTTATGTGTTAAAAGATATATTTATTTGAAATAATTTTTTGTATGACTGACTACAAATAAAGGCCTAAGGTTATGCTTATTCTTCCAATGTGGATTAACCTCCTAAGAAATGAAGATGTTATATTTCTAATGTTTTGTACATGCATATAGGAAGCATGAGAATGTGTTAGACCTCTTTGCGTTACTTGAGGCCTATGTGTTTCATGTTGTGGTTATGCATTTATATAAAAATTATGCTTATTTCTATATTAATGCCCCTCCCTCCTAGTTTTTGATCTTACTCTACATATGAATGCATGAAAATTTTTCTTAAGATAGGAATTTAAAGAAGATGCTACATTATCAAAAGAGGCTTAGGCACATTCTCTTCATCTAAACCATTACCCTTTATGAAATTAATTTTCATATCAATGGAAACACTCCCTCTAACGAATATTAAACCCTAATTATCATTTGATGACTTTTAAGCCCCAATCATGTTAGTCAATTTTTTACTCTATTGTGTGAATTTTGACACAAGACCCTTTGAAATCATAGATTTCCTTCTTCAATTCCTCATTTTCTTTCATCAATTCAAACTCTTCATGCTTGGCAAAAAGTATACTTCTAAACTTTACCAAATCATACAATTCATTCTTCATATTTTCATTTTCATTTTTCAATTTAACATTTTTATTCATGAAAATATCTAATTTCTTTAATGCTTCCCTAGGCTTGGAAGAAAGTTTCTTCTATCTCATGCTCATAATACTAAAACATTTTACAAATTCATCATAAGAGAGATCAAAATCACTCCCATCATCATTATCCTTATCATAATCATCATCATCACTGAAAGAGTTTGAGTTAGAGATTACCTCATGCTCCTCATTAGCCATAAAGCATGTATGAGCCTCTTCCAATTCTAAATGTTTAATTTTCACTTCTTTATCTTGATGACCACCTACATAACTATCCTCCAACTTACTCCAAATTTGATTAGCCAAATTACACATAGAAATTTTATCAAACACACATTTATCTAATGCTCCAAATAAATTATGCAAGACATTTTTATTTAATGAAACAAGTTCCATATCACTTTTATCTTATTCATCTTCTAATTTAGGAACTTGTTAACCATTTATCACTTTTTGGGAATAAAGGGACCATTAGACAGAATTTCCCATAAATAAACACTTTCACCTAATAAGAAAATCTCATCTTAGTTTTCCAAAGCAAAAGACTTGGTCTTATACTACTTAACCTTTTTTCAAACTCAAAGTTCAATAATTTCAATCCCAATAACCATGCCTTAAGAATCAAGCTCTCAATCTTCACTCAAGCATACACAAACCCAAACATTTTCTTGATCAACACAATCCTTAAAGGGAGAAAAAATGATGTAAAGTTAAAATCAACTCTTTCTATTAAACTCATTTAACATATATATCACCTAAAAAGTTAATCGATGCTCTTTCAATCATCAAATATGAATAAATATTGTTTCTAACTACTTAAAACATATATTTATAAACTTCCTAAGTTTAAATGGCTGTTAAAAATTGAAAACAACCATTATAAGTAATCAGCAAGTCGTTAGACTCATGAAACTAGTTGTTTCAATGGTTATTAACACTATAGCAGCACCACACAATGGCATTGTTATGAATTATCATTGTTCTTTTGTATAGCTGTTGAACTATGATGACATTATTACACACATTATGCATCATCGTATTATTGATCTCCTTGAAACATAATATGACTACAACATGAGGCTATAATAGCACCTTCAACCCACTGTTATAAAATGTCGGTAAGCTGTTGAAAAATACGTTAGGACTTAAACTACAACATTTGCAACACTTTTGAATCAGGGTATTTGGTACCCTACCGTACCGGCCAGTACGTACCGTATCGGCCTGGAACCGGTACGGTACGGACGAATACCGTTTCAGTTTCAAATACCGGCTGGTACCGGATTTTTCGGGCTATACCGGGGACCAATCTGTAAATAATAAAAATTTTCATTGGTGCCCCCCGAC
>JAOXYD010256855.1:0-16024 GCA_028565735.1 Pinacopodium congolense
TGTCAAAACCATGGAAAAAATGGATAATTACTTGAGTAATTAGATTATAATTATTTAGGAAGTTCCAAATAAATTATTAAAAAGGTGAAAATTGCTAACTTATCCTAACTTGCTTCAAACTTTTCAATTATGATTTTAAAAATGATTTTGGAAATAAAATTAAGAATGGATTAAAGGAATATTTAAGGATTAATACAAAAATTGAAAATATTAAAGCAGTATAATAAAATTAAAAACAACAAACCTAAAAAGTTATCTAAGGTTTCAAATGAAACAAAAGTATACCAGAGAAGTATTTAGGAATTGAGAATCACAAACCTAGAAGGATATCTTGAGCTCCAGAAAAACTTGAAGATCTTAGAGAGGTTTCTAGGAATTAAAAAAAACTTTAAACCTAGAAAGGTATATAGGTTTTTACAATATAATATATATATATCAAATAATTAACAACTATAAGCGTAGAGATGTATCTAGGATTTTAAGGGAATATGAGGAATCGAAGGTAGTTTTAATGAATTGAAAAACAAAAATCTAGATAGATATCCAAGGTTCTAAATTTGAAATGAGAGTCCTAGTGAGGGATTTAGACATTAATAACCATAAACTTAAAGAGTACTTTAGATCTTAAACTATGAAATGATAGGTCTAGAGAAATATATAGGTACTCAAAACTAACATTGGGAATCTTAGAGACAATATCCATCCATTTAAAAATATAAATGATAGTTGTGCATTAGGATGTGTTTTTCCAAGTTTTTAAGTATGTGGTTTTGCATGTTTAGGTTAGAAATGATATGTTTAGGACTTAGATTTATGTTCTTTTAATATTATAGATTTTGTTTATGTGTTTTTTAGTGATGATATTGGGCATGAATTGGAACTTATTTGTGTGGGTTTGTAATGTGTTTACATTTGAAATTGAATCAGGGAACCAAGAGAGGAGAAGAAGCAGAAGAATAAGAGAAGAAATTTCAACAATTATGGGTAATAGGGATAGAACCAATGTAGGGCTCACATGTTTTAGGCTATTTGAGTTGTCTTGACATATTTTAAGGGTCAGAAACCCTAGGAACCATTAAGAAATCATTAGGGACTTACTAAAAGAAGATAAAATCAATTTTTGAATGCTTACAAATGGGGAAATCAAGATCAATCATCCACTTCTTCAAAAGCAACCTAACTTTTAGAATTTCCAGCACCTATGAGTGAAGAGAAGAGTGCCAAGTTCTACATAGTTTTATGTCTTCTTTTCTTTTATTATATTTTTGTATGGAAAATATTCTAGTTGGGGGATTTATTAGCATCATGAGTGGCTGAACTATTTTGTAGGAATTGATTTTTGAACTCTTTTATTGAACTCCTCTTATTGATTTAATGAATGAATATTTGTGATATTTGATGTGCTTATTATATCTTGCAATAGATTAAGAGATTGAGCTAAGGAATTTATGTTGGGTTATTTAGTGAGAGATGGAACTCAATATAATTACAAATATTATGTTATTAATTGACTAAAGAGATATCTTAGTTGATTAATTGATTGCTTATAGGATTACATCATAACTACTTGGGTATTTAGGAAAGGTTTTGTAGATTGAGAGATTATAAGGCTAATTCTATCTTATCCAAATAGGGAAAATTGGTTACACCTTGAGAAAGGGTGATTGAAATTAGGATATCTTGGGTTAAGCATAATGGAATCAATAAGAAATAAAGGAAACAAAACAGAAATAGAAGTGATTTTTAGTTTTAAGTCTTGAATTCACAAGTTTCTACAATTTGTTTTTTAAATTGTTAAGTGTTTTACTTTAGCGAAAAAAATTTTATACCAAGACAAAATATAACTTAAATCTTTAGTGACTTATCCTAATCCTTATGGGAAGATATCTACTATACTATAATTTTTCTACCCATTCACTTCCAATACAAAGTAAAATAAGTTATGTTAACTTAGCAATTAACAAATTTTTGCCACTATTTTCAAGGTTTAGTAGTTTTAGCATCTTGTGCTGTCTGAGTGATATTGATTTAAGGATGATGATGCTTTTCCTTATGTATTTGCAAGTTTATGGACACAAAGATCACAAGAAGGTCAAGTGTGATTAGTGATGAAGATTTTCTAGACATCATTAGACAAGAGAGGGAGTTATGAAAAGAAAAATGCTAAGAAACCATCTACAGAACAATGGCGGAATAACGAGAGCATGGAGGTAACCAAAGGACCCTGGTGGACTTCATGAGGTCAGGTTTCATTGCAAATAAATAAGGGATAGCAAGGCCTCTCGCTCAAGTCAACAACTTTGAAATCAATCCAGTTTTACTCAGCAAGCTTCAAACTATTATGCAATTTTATGGCTTGGTAAAAGAGGGCCTAAATGTCCATCATGCAAACTTCATAGAGATTTGTGACACATTTCAATACAATGGATTATCAAAAAAAAAAAAACAACCAAGAGGAGGTTGTTTCCATTTACCTTGAATGATCTAGCCAAAGCATGGCTGAATTCTCTAAACTTGGAGAATATCACTACACGGGAGCAACTTACATAAGCCTTTCTAGCCAAAAATTTCCCATTAATAAAGACAAAAAGGATCATTAAGGAGATCACAAACTTCCAATACAACCTAAGGAGTTTTTTTTTACAAACATTCTAAAATGTAATGAACTGAAACACAAGAGGAAAAATTGATATGGGATTTAAAGGTTCTTTAATTATGAAGACCATAGATGTAACTCATGATCTATTGGAGGAAATGGCAAAAAATATTTACTTATGGTCAAATGAGAGGAACAAGGGAGGATTCAAGAAGTAAAACAGGATGATTCCTATTGATTCGGTGACAGCTTTCAAGAAAAAATTTCATCCCTCACCAAGAAACTAAGTAAATTTTAGTGAAGGCCATGCAACTTCAATATGAGTTTTGTGAGCAAGATAGTCATGTCATCATCGATTGCTTTATAATGGATACTAATGGAGTGGAGCAGTGAACTATATGGGGGCATATCAAAGAGGTATCAATCCATATTCTAACACTTATAATCCAGGGTGGAAAAACCACCCAAATTTCTCCTAGACTAACAATGCAAGTAATCACGTGAGATCTTAAGGCCCACTTAGTTTCCAATAAGATAGACTTGGTCCTTAGAGAATAAGATGGATATGTTGATGTATGTCTTTGGTTCTAAGTTCACTAGTAAAGAAGAAAATCAAAAAAGGATGGAAGTGAAGTTCAACTAAATCATAAAGAATCATGCATGTTCTATCTATAACTTGGAGGTTCATGTTAGACAACTTGCCAATGCCTTATCATTGAGAAGTATAGGGAGCCTTTTAAGCGATATGAAAGCCAATCCAAGAGAGCAATTGAGGCAATCACATGAGTGGTAAGTAGCTAAAGGAGCTAATGGAGAAGGCTGAAAGCTCAAAGGAGGAATGCCAAGAGAAAAAGAAGAGAAGGAAGAGAAGAAGCCCTACTTGCCACCACTACCTTACAAGCTAAAGATTCCTTTCCACAAAGACTTAAGAAGAATCAAATGGATGCATAATTTGCTAAATTCTTAGACAAGTTAAAGAATTTGAAAATGAACTTGTCATTTGTAGAACCATTAGGGAATATACCTAACTATGCAAAGTTTTTAAAGTAAATCCTAAATAAAAAAGGAGACCTAAGAAGATAACCAAACGGTGGCCTTAACGAAGAGTTGTAGCTTTATCATCTCTAGCCACATGTGTTATAACCAACCTAACTATGAACTTGTCTTACTCTAACACCACAAGTACATAGAATGTAACTTGTAGTATAGGCGAATATCGTCCTAAAAGGATTAGATTTAGTCACCACTTGATTCAAGTTAAAATTTATTTAATGAAAAAATTTAAACAACAAACTCTAAAAAGTAAACTAAATAACACAATTTAACAATAAACAATTAGAAGAGTCCTGTATATAAACTTTTAAATCCAAAATTAAGGATTAGGAATTACTTTTATCCCTTTTATATCTCCATTCTATCTTGTTAATTGATTTATACTTAACCTAAGATATCCTACTGCTTCAATCACCCTCTCTAAAGGTATAATTAAATGCCCCTAACCAAAACAAATAAGATTAATCTTGCAATCTCTCAATCCACAAAATTAGTCCTACAAATTCAGCTACTTATGAAGTAATCTTATGGGTAATGATTAATCTAGATCTCTCTTTCATTAATTAATTAACTAACCTGATAATTTCAAGTCTATTAGGTGTCAATTCTCATTGTATAACCCAACATAAATTACCCAGCTCAATTTGTTAATATTTTGCAAGGTTTAAGCACAACAATTATCATAAGAATCCATTCATTCAAACAACAAGATAAGAGTTAAACAATCTAGTTTTAAAAAATCCATACAATATAGTTCAGCCACTCATAATGTCAATCAAAAACTCAACTAACATAATATCTATACACAAGATAATAAAATTAAAAAGGGAATAAGATACTAGGTTATGAAAACAATCTTCACTTCTTTCTCCTAATTTGGAAAATATGCAATTGAGTTGTTTTTACAAAAAAAAAAAAAAAGGGTAGTTGATCTTGATTCTTGACCTCTAAAAGCCTCAAACCTCTTTTTATCTCCCTAAGGAAAGTTTATGCTAATGTGTTTGGTGACCCTAGGGTTTTATGCCCTTATATAGGTCAAGACACTTCAAAATAGTCCAAAATTTTAATCCAACATGACTATTTATCCATAATTCCCACGATCGTGGAAATTACCATGATGGTGGGAATTTTTATGTTATTTCTTCACACTTGTTCTCTTCTGTTGGTCTCTAATTGAATCTCAAAGGAAAATATACTAAACACCTACACCAAAAAGATCAAATCATGCCCCAAAATCATCATCAAACACTTAAGAACAAAACAAAAAGATCATGATCATTAAAATAATAATAAAATAAGTCTTAAACATATCAATTCTATCCTAAACATCCAAGAATCACATGCTAAACACTTAAGAAAACATATCCTAAAGCCCAAATATCAAATTCCCTACACTTAAACATTTGCTTGTCATTAAGCAAATTAAACACAACCATTACATGCTATCAAGTCATTTTCAAAGAGACCAAGTGCATGTAATCTTTCAAACTTTAGCAGACTTAAATATTAAGGTATTACACACATTATAATTAGTTTTCATCAATGCACATAAACAAACTCAATTTATGATACCATTGATCAAACATAACCATAAAACCAAGATGGATTTTCTTCACGATGTTCACTCATTTTACTCAAGTGTTTAAAGGTTAGTGTTTCGCTCAAGACTCCCTTTAGGAGATCATACTACCATAAGCTTGCAAATTTACCAATTTTCTTCCATATAGATTACATGCTATCATGGATAAAAGGACTTTTATTCATGGTTGTAATGGGGCCTAGGTTAAGGTGAGTAAAAAAGGATTAAAGGGGTTTCACACAAATGTTTATAAAGCCCTATGTGTAAAGAGACAGCCAAATCTAAATTCTGAGATATTAATAGGAATATAACTGACTATTCATCATTAACTATTGTTATTTTATTAGGTTCTTTTTCTTTGTCTTTCTTTTTCTTTTCCTTTTCTTCTCTTTCTTTATAACACTAAACAACAAGTAGAAAATAATAGCAAATATATACATAAAAATGAGTAGAGGTACTTCTCAAATCATCTTAGAATAAACAGTAAATAAAAAGTCCCAAACTATAGACATCAAATGTTCACTTAGCACTTCATTAGACTTGTGATTGGGTAAGGTTAAAGGGTTTGAGTTTTAACATAAGCTAATTAATTTTTAAAAAGGGTGGGTAAAGGCTCAAAAAAGTTTAGAAGGGATAATGAATCGGGTGTTTCATTTAAGCCAAGGTGTTAAAAGCAAATAAGGTCTTAATCCTTTCCATATAGCATGCATCTAGTAGTGTTAAACAAATTCAGAGCAAGTTTTGAAGGTCTTCCCATTAGGTTAGTATTATACACAACAACGAAAATAAAATGACTTTGTAATGGAGTTATATAGGTTCAACTCCTCACATAAGCTCATATGAAAATCCATTATATTTTCACACATTGCCTAATCGCTCAAGTATTAAATTTTGATTAAGTTTATACAGCCAACTACTTCAATCAATCAGCATGGTTCACCTTTTACTCAAACAACCGAATTCAAATTCAAACACATAACTCATTATCATTATAACTACAATGATAAAATTTCATGGTATAAAACACATCACAATGACTTTAAGTGCAATTTTTTTTAACTTTCTCCTGTTCCTTTTCCTAATTAAAAAAAACTAACAACCTATCTTGCCTAAAACTTGTAACCTATATGACATGCTTATTAAAATGAAAACAATAAAAAGTAAATTCCATGTAAAAATCCAACAATAAAATGTGAATTCCACCTACCAACATTTGGAAAACACATTTTTCTTAATGTGAAGATGAAAACACAAATTGAGCAAACCATAAAATAGTATGCAAAAAATCAAATAAACAAACCAAATGAAAAATTCAAAATTAATAAAGGAGATAAGAGGCAAGAATTCTCATGGGGATTTTGATGGTAAAAGTATGGGTGGGGGATTTGGAGTTTTTCATTTGAAAAAACTTGAGCAACTTCTTGGTGAAGTAGCATTGTTATTTGTGCAGTTGTTTAATATGGGTACCTATTTCATTAATCTGAAGCACCATCTTTCCATAGTTCTTTTCCATCTGTTTAGTTTTGGCTTCTATAGCACAGAGAACTTGTTTCCACCTATTTATTTCGCCTTCTACTGCTTCTTCTTCCTCTGGTGGTATTTAAAAGGAGAATGTTTGGGAAGTGGAGGCACTTTTGCCTTTCCTATTCTTGAAAGTAGTTAGACATTGACGATTTTGGAGCTCCATAAAATGGTGCTCCTTCCTTGAAGACATTTAAGATGGAAATTTGAAGAGAGAGAGAGAGAGAGAGAGAGAGAGAGAGAGAGACAGAGAAAGTAAGAGACACGGTGAAACATATTTCTAGAGAAAGTGTGTGAAAAACACAATAAAACTTCTGATTTATGAGTGAGTGTTGTAAAATAAGATGAAATATAGATGGAAATGATGGAAAACTTAAAGTTATCACAAAGATTTGGTGAAAATGAGTTATTTTGAGAGATTTTATGAGTAGGAGGTGTGTTTAAGAGAGAGAGGAGATGAAAGAATGGAAAAAGGGGAAGAAAATGAAAGGTTTAAGTGACATCCGACCACCAATTCTGACAATCGTGGGAATATTTTCCAATAAGAATCCCTAATGATTGTGGGAATTCTAACAGCCATGGTTTTTCTATACAGCATTATGCCCTCATCCTTGCTCTCTTGACCCTCCTCTTAACTAAGCACCAATACCTAACCTTCAAGCAACCTTGAAGCACATAATTGAGCACCTTAACATCAAGAGATTGAAGGGAAAATAATTTAAAACCAAATCAACACTTAGTAAACACAATCAAATCAAACCAAAACCAACACATAATTTAACAAAGATAAATGAATGAAATCAAACATTCTAAGTTAAGGTCATTTGCTTGACCATGATCAATTCAATTATGGATAAGTTAGGGAAAGGAAAGTAATTACTTTCCTTTCTTGTGAGAATGTCTCTCCAAAATATGACTTGCACCTATGTCATTAAACTTGAAAGTTTCACCTTTATCATTCTCTAACTCTAAAGCTCTATGGGTGAACACTTAAATAACTTTGAATGGGCTGGTCCATCTCAATTTAATCTTTGTAAGAAACAACCTAAGTCTTGAGTTAAAAAATAGCACCAAGTCTCCAGTTTTGAACTCCTTCTTCTTAATATCTACATCATGCCACTTCTTTACCCTTTCCTTATATAACTTGGAATTCTCATACGCAACATATCTTAATTCCTCTAATTCATCATGTTGCAAAAACCTTTTCTCGCTGGCTAACTTCCAATCAAAGTTTAGCTTCCTAATTGCCTAATAAGCCCTATGTTCCAAATCCAAAGGCAAATGGAAAGCTTTCCTATACATGAGTTGATAAGGAGTCATACCTATAGGAGTTTTGAATGCAGTCTAGTGTGCCCACAATGTATCATTTTACTTCAATGCCCAATTACCTGGCCACTTAATAGGTATTCCTTCAATTTTTCACTACCTCCTCTAAAATTCTCTTCAATTCCTTATTGACCACCTCTACTTGGCCACTTATTTAAGGATGGTAGGGAGTAGCCTCTCTGTGGTGAACACTATATCTCTTCAAAAGAGAATTAAAGGGTTTATTATAGAACTAAGCTCCACCATCACTTATAATAGCTCTAGGAATTCCAAACCTATTGAACGAATACCTATTAAGGAAGCAATAAAAAGCATACCCTACTACCTCTTGATCATTTTATCTACAAAAGGTAGAGGGAAGTGATCTTTCCTAGTGGCTAAACTGAGCTTCTTATAATTTATACACACTCTAACAAGTGATGTTCCTAGTGGAAATCTTTTCATCTTGCTCAATTTCCATTACCTTAATGTCTCCCTTCTTAGACGCACATTGAATAAGACTTACCCACTTATTATCCGAAATTGGACAAATAATTCCTATATCTAAAAGCTTCATAACCTCTTGCATATTCATATTCAAACTCCTTTACGTTTCCCTCACTATCTTACATCCCTCTTCACAATCTCTTGCATATTCGGATTCAACCTCCTTTGCGTTTCCCTTACTGTCTTACATCCCTCTTCAAGATTGATCCTATGCATCACCATATTGGAGTTAATCCCTCCAATGATAGAAATTTGCCACCCCATAACTCTTATCCTCTTATTGATGATCTCTACCACTCTTTCCTCTTTCTCTAAATCAAATTGACTTGATATAATGATGGATAGGGTGTGATCATTTCCCAAGAAAGTGTATTAAAGATGGGAAGGTAAGAGTTTCAATTTAAGTGTGGGTGGCTTTACTATGAATGGTGGTGTGGGAGCTTCAGTTCTCTCCAATTCTTCCACAACCTCCTCACACAACTTCTCTTGCTTCAAATTGTCATCTCTTTGCACTTTTAAAACCTTATCAACTTGCTCTCCTAGATCCTACACGCATTCATCTAGAATATCAAAATTCATGCATGCATTACCTTTTACCGGCTTCTTCAAAGAGTAACTCATATTGAATTCAACCTTCTCATCACCAATTCTCAACACTAACTTCCACTCATTTACATTAACTAATACTCTACCAGTATTCATAAAGTGCCTATCCAAAATCAAAGGACAATTTCTATCTTCTTCAGAATCCAATACAACAAAGTCAACAAGAATAATAAATTTGTCCACTTTTACCAACACATCTTCTACCACCCCATATGATTGTTTGATAGATTAATCACCAATTGTATAAGCATAGAGGTTGGCTTCTCCTAGTCTTAATTTCCTAAAAATAGATAAAGGCATCAAGTTAATATTGGCCCCTAAATCACATAAACGTTTAGAAAATTTCAAATTACCAAAAATATAAAGTATAGTAAAACTCCCTGGATCTAATGACTTAGAAGGTATTTGGCTAATGATGATGGAACAACAACTCTTTGTGAAAGCCACCATTGGGTTGTCTTCCCAAGTGCTCTTATAAGTTAAGATATCTTTTAAAAGTTTCGCATACTTGGGCATGCTCTCCAATGTTTCCACAAAATATAAGTTGATTTGGAGCTTCTTCAATTTCTCTAAAAACTTGAAGAATTAAGAATCCACTTGATGTTGCTTCAACCATTGTGGATATGGGATCTTCGGCTTGTAGGTTGGTGGAGGGATGTATGGCTTTTCCTGTCTTTCTCTTCTACCTTCTCTTTTTCTTTCTCCTTACCTTTCTCTTTCACTTGACTTTCCTTCTTCACACTTGATTCCTCTAATTGTTTGCCACTCCTAATTGTGATAACCTTTAGTTGTTCCTTGAGATTAGCCTCGATGTTGCTTGGTAGGCTTCCTGCACTCCTAGATGACAAAGCATTAGTAAGTTGCCCCACTTAAACCTCAAAATTATGGATGGATGATGTATGGTTCTTCACGATTTGGTCAAAATTTGCCTCCATCCTCTTTTGATGGTGCTCTTAGCTTACAAATATTTTCTTTTGGCTGTCTTCTTAACTTGTAAATTTGGAGACCAAAACATCCATCAACTTAACCATTTTGTTCTTCAAAGATCCAAGTTAATCTTTAAATATAGCGACAAAGCGATAGCGAGCTATTGAAGGAGCTAGGTCGCATTCCTTTTTTTTTTTGGCTTAAAATGTCATCCTTTTTTGTTTTCTTTTTATTTTATTTTAAACTTTTTATTCCTATTTATTATTTTATTTATATTTAGTTTTTTTTTCTTCTTTTCTTTCTTTCCTCAAACCCTAAGTTCTTTTAAGCCACCCTTCCCCAAGTGTCTCCCCACATCTTTATTTTTCAACCCTTTTTCCACCTAAATAATTAATTTTAATCCAAAATTTCATCAATATTCCATCAATATTGTATCAATCTCCAAGTTTTCACCTCTTTTCATTCGAAAATCACCCTTTCTTCTTTATTAATCATTGTTTTAATCTTATTGCTCTCTTACCTTCTCTTTTGTGTCTATTTTTACAAGTTTTGCATAGTACTCATCACTATGGCACCTCAAGGAAAACAAGTTCTAGAAAATAAACAATCTAAATGGAAAGAGGGGACTCCTGAACAATGAATACAAGATATGGATTAAGAATTTGGTTCTACCTTTCCAATATTCAATCACAAAGAAGGAAACAACAAGTTCCATCTCCTGCGCCTTCTCTATTAGACTCCTCATAAGTTTTCATGCCCTTCTTCTTGTTATTGTTATTTGCTTTTTAAGATTCTTTATCATGTTTTATTGTTTGTTGCCCTTTTCCACATTGATGAAAATGTGTGGTTTAAGTGTGAAGAAGGGGCCATGCATTTTTCATTTGCATATATCATTGTGATCATGCATTAGTAGGTTTAGAATTAGTTGAATTGGGTGTAATTGTGTTGTGTCATGCATTCTAGCATATGCATTCTAGAAATTAGTGTGAATGTATCAATGCTATGAGGTTAAAGGAATAGGCTTTCCTTTGAACATAAGTATTTGAGAGTGAAGAATTGTTTATCTTTTGAAATTCATACCTTGGATGTCTTTCCAGTGAAGGTGCTCCTTAATTAAGATAGTTTTTACCTAATCTTTCATCGCTAATACCTATAGATTAAATTTTTATTTAATTGGACTTAGTACAGTAGGAATCACTAGTGATTCTTCATGAGAATGAATTGGTTCAGAAGAAAGGACATAGGATAATAATTAAAGTAAGGGAATTAATGATATATTCATTTGATCATCCATATTCCAGTGGCCTTCATAAAAATTAGGCTAATAATAAAGGTAGTAGCTAGTTATGAGTCGTGATATTGCTCGATAACCGAGGAAAATTCATGACAAAATGTTTGCCTTGCATTACAAGGCTAGAATGATGCTTTAACCAAGCTTAAACAAATAAACCCAATTAAAGTCAAAATATTAGGGGAATTTTTCAAAGTAATAAGAAAAACGACATGCTAATATGGAAAATAAAACCTATAGATCTTCTTTTAATTATCATAAAATTTTCATGAATGATTGCCTAATGATAAACTACCTTCTACACAATAACGTCATCAATGCATGAGTATATGTGTCACAGGTTTAAGAATAGGTGGTTAATATCTTGTTTAATATGCATCTTCCATTTAAAGTGAATTTCACACCATTTTTATATTTTCAATATTTTCACATTCATATAGTTGTTACATCAAACTTAGGTTTTATTGTGTGATTTGATTTCTATGTTTTTGTTTTTGTTTTGCTTGGGGACAAGCAAAGGTTTAAGTGAGGGAATGTTAATAAGGTTCCATTAGAAGTAATTCCATAGTATTTTACTGTGTTAATATGCATGTTTAGGATGAAAATTTAGTTTGAAGTCATTTTATTGTTTTGATGATGTTTTAGTATTTTAATGTGATGTTTGTTTGTTTTAAGTAAGAATTCTATCATATTGGTGTGAATATCTTATGTAAGTTCAAGTGGAGTTAAGTTAGGAGGAACTTATAGATGTAAAAGAGATGTGGAACAAAATTTAAAAGATATAGCATCAAGTTAGGAGGCTCCACACCAAATATTAAGGCTATATGAAGAGCCATGAATAGTTTATAAAAGAAAGATCAAAACAACCTGAATTGAAAACTAGATTTGGTGCAACTAAATTTTAGAAGGTATTAGGTGAACCTATAGAGCTCTAAACGTTATGAAATTTTATAAAGAGCTAGCACAACATGTGAGAAGACTATATAGAAAATTTCATCACCATTGGATGTCCATAAAAGAAGTTATAGCAAAAAAATCGATCAAAGATTAAAGTTACAAAAGCTGATGTGGTGGGATGATGTGGAATGACGTGTTTAAATGGGGTCTTAGTTATTTTTCAGTTTAATAAAAAAAATGGGAAACCCTAGAACCATTTTGAGTTTTGGGAACACCCAATATAGAAAATAATGTTTTTGGAAGAGGAGAAACGTGAAGAGACTCAAGATCAAGGAAGAGAATCAAGATTCAACAAATGTTGTCCAGATTTCAAGTAAGAGGGCCATCATCATCATCATCAAGTTTCTTTTATTTTTCCTTCCTTTTGATGTTTAATTTGAATAGTGTTTATTTGAACATGATTATGGATTGATAACTCTAGTTTAGTGATTTTTCTTGAATTATTTATCTAACTTTTACCATAATGATTTGATGCATATTTATTTATATTAATTGTGGATCCTATAATTACTTCGAATTGAGAGATTATTTTGATTTATTTGAATTAGGTTGTGCATCAAGAGTTGGTGAGATAAAGCACTTATAATTAACAGATCAACAAGTGATTGAAGAATGATCTTAATTACTTCTTGATTGTCCTTAGGATTGCTTCAAATCCAATTGCTTGTTTAGGAGTAGTATTGTAAATCAAAAAGTTATAATTCGGCTTTTAAATATTTTAATTGGGCTTAATTTCTTAGATCTCGAAAGAGGGTAATCAAAACCATTGGATATTTAAGATTAAGTATAATTAAATCAATATGGTAAAAGGAAGATAATCAAGGATAGAACAACCCCTAAATCATTCTTATTGAGTATCTTTTTTATATTGCTTTCTTCTACAATTAAATTCATTAAAGTTTCTTTAGTTTGGTTTAATTTTAAATTATATATCTATTGTTTTACCTTGAAAAAAGTACAATTCATATTGTTAGGTGTCTAGATTTAATCCTTATGGGATCCATATAAGTTATATTATCAGTTACGATCTGTATACTTGTAGTGTAGTTAAAACTAGCAAACACTTGGCAAATTTAGATAGGATTCTCTAACAGCATGAGGAGTCACTTTTGGTATTGAATTAGGAGAAGTGTCACTTCTTGGTTCGTGAAGGAGTAATCTTGGGTCACAAAATATCACCCAACGGGATTGATGGATAGAGCTAAGATGAAAGTCATTGAAAAGCTCCCACCACCTACCATTGTTAAAGGAATCTGAGCATTCTTAGGCATGCGAGGTTCTACCGATAGTTTATTAAGGATTTTTCTATAATAAATTTATTTCTTAAACATGTGCCTTTTAATTTTGATGTTAATTATTTCATGTTTTTTATAGGTTGAAGAAGGAAATTATCTTTGCATTAATTTTGACATCATTGGACAGGTCTTTGCCTTTGAGATTATGTGTGATGCTAGTTATCATGTCATCGAATGCATGATTAGAAAAAGGAAAGAAAAGAAATTGCATGTTATATACTATACAAGTAAGACCTTGGTGAGAGCATAACTGAATTACATCACAACTGATAAGGAGTTACTTGCAATGATATTTACTTATGATAAATTTCATTACTATCTTTTAGGTTCAAAGGTTATTATTTTTATAGATCTTACATCATTGCAATACCTTTTCACAAAGAAGGATAACGATTGAGACTTATTCAATGGATGCTTTTTCTTTAAAAGTTAGACATTGAGATACAAGTTAAGAAAGGAGTAGAGAATATAGTGGCAGATCATTTATCACGCCTTAAAAGAGGGGAAAGTTAAGAAGAAGCAATCAATGAGCAATTCCCTAATGAAACATTAATGTTGTAAACAATCTCTATGTTCCATGGTTTGTGACATGGCAAACTATCTTGTAAGTGGTATTCTTTCTTTTGATTTATCTTACCAACAAAGGAAGCACTTTTTGTTTGAATGCACTCATTGTTTATAGAATGAACCTATGTTATATAAAATATATGCTGATGGTTTGATTTGAAGGTGTATACCTAAAGAAGAGATGATTGAAGTGTTGAATCAATACCATAGTTCAACTTATGTAGGGAATTATGGAGTGAATAAGAGGGTGACTCATGAATTGGAACATGGATTATATTGGTTAAGCTTGCTTAAGGATTTTAAGGAGTATGTGCTACATTTAATATGTTCTAAAGAGTGGGAAACATTTTGAGAAGAGATAAGATGCCCTTTTCCAATATCTTGGAGGCTGAATTTTCTAATGTGTAGTGTTTAGATTTCATGGGGCCTTTCTCATCATCTCTAAGTAATTCTTATATCTTAGTTTTGTATTGATTAAGGTGGGTTGAGGGAATAGTCACTTTAACACATAATGTAAAGGTAGTGCAGAGGTTTACCAATAAGATATTCAATAGGTTTAAGTGCTTAGGGTCGTTATAAGTGATGGATCAACTCACTTTTACAATAATCCCTTTAACGCACTTCTTAGGTGATATAAAGTTTACCATAAGGTGGCTATACCATACGACCCTCAAACAAGTGGCTAAATGGAGGTGATGAATAGAGCATTGAAAATAATTTTGGAGAAAGTGGTGAATAGTTAAAAGGAAAGATTGACGATGAAGTTAGATTATGCATTACAAGCATAATAGACCACTTTGATGACCCTTAGAAGTATAACTCTATTTAGACTTTGATAGCTCATCACAAACTATCAAATAATAATACTTAACTAGACCTCACAATGCAGTAGATGGCAAGTTAGGGTCAAACCATAAGGAACTAAAATGTTACTACTATTTCAAATGTTACGAAGAAAAAAAATAAAAACTCTTAAAGCGATGAAAGTAAACGAAGTTGAGATACAATAAACACAATCAAGAAGACAAAAACAAGGCAAAACTATTGATTCTGGGATAACTATTGATCCTAAAATTTAGATAAAAAGTGGTGTAGCCAAGGTGCTAGCCTATAGATTCAAACATGTCTCAAACCCTCAATTCCTCTAACTTAGGTAAATTTAACAAGCTCTAGCAATACCCTTATCTTCACTATAACCTGAAATAATATCTCTAAGTTTAATAGTAAAGACACATTAGGTAATAAGGAATGACTATCTTAGGTCACTAACACAAAAGCTTGATTATGGTTGGTTTTTATAACTGCAAATTCACTCAAATTAATTCCAAAGTGATGTTCTTTTAACACACTTTTCTTAACTTAACTTCAAACCAACTCTGATGAAAGTGCACTAGTCTCAAGTAATAAAGCAAAAGTAAACTTAAAATCCAAGTATCGTTCCTACGGGGATACTTTGATAAAATTGCAACTACTAGGGAAATTTTTGTCACAATTATATAGAGAATCCCAATTAAATGCAAACATAAACAAGAATTAGCAAACAAACTTTAAAAAAATCCAAGTTATGTGAAATAACTTAGTTCGATAAAAAGAAATTGTATTAATGGATAAAATTGGCTAGGAAACTATTCTTCAATGACCCAAGTGGATTAAAAATGGATTAAGGGACTTATTATAGGATTACTTCACTCAATCTAAGCAATGTTATGGTTAAGACAAAGCTTAATCTCTAAATACTTAAGTTAGAGTTTGGTTATGTCATAATCTTAAGCATAAGGCTTTAAAATCAATAGATTTAATCAAAAAATTCCAATTTCAAA
>JAOXYD010256866.1:0-16024 GCA_028565735.1 Pinacopodium congolense
GAATTGAATTAGGTTGACATATAGGCTAATTTTTGATTTGTTTATGCAATATGAATTGTTTTAATGCATTTTATTTGTTTAAGTTCATTGAATTGTTGCTTGAAGTTGTTTCTGTATGTTTGAATTTGTTTAAATGCCTTTGTATTTTGGATTTTTGTTTTTGGAAGGTTTAAGAATTAATTGAAAAGGTTTTAAAGTTGGTTAAAATAAAAGTTTTCATAATCAAGGCAATTCTTATGTTTTGAATTGATTGAAATGTTTTGATGATTTAAACAGCATTGAATTAAGCTTTAAATCTTGCTTGAACTGTTGTTTAAAGTTAAGAATTTGTTTGGAAAGTTTTGGAGTTAGTTTTGAGTATTTTTCATAATTTCTGGACATAAAACGACAGACTGATTATCCTTTAACGTCAGACTCCAAGGGTGCCATTGTACCCCCATTTATAGAAGCAATCAACGGAGAATTGTTCTTCATACAACAGCGCAGTTAATGAACCCAAAGGGTGTTGTTAAAGGGTCAGACACTAATGACTAGTTTCCTCTTTCCGGTTTTTGTCTTTATTCCTCATTCAAACAGATATTTTTTTTATTTCTAATGACTCTAAACTTCTCCCAACACTATATATATGTTTCTCAAACTTTTTTAACGAGTTTAGAACCTTTGAAAAACGATTTACAAACATCAATTATTCAAATATTCAAAGCTTTACTCTTTTTCGGTACAATTTTTATTCAATTGGTATTTTCATGTTTTTAATCAATTTCTTGTGTTGTAATTTTTTTAGTTTTTTTAGATATAGACAAAACTCAGAAAGCTTTCAATTGATTTTTTGATTCATTATTTCGTTTGTTTTGAGCTTTCAAAGATCAATGTACTAAAACTGTCTCTGTTTTTTGTTAAACTTTTCTGAACTTTTGTGTTCTTCATTTTTGAGCTAGCAAAACCATTTTTATTGATTCAAAATTATCGTACGCGTTTTGACTAAGGTTTCAAGAGTGCATAGGATCTTTTACTTCAATTGTTAAGCACTCAAATAGTGTGTTTGAGTTTAAAGAACACAGACACCTCAAAATTATGAAGTTTTCTATATAGCACCTTTGAACAATTCGATTTGAAATTTTACTCATTTTTTAGGCGCAAAAAATTGATATTTTTAATTTTCTTAATGTCCTAAGAGTGTGTTAGTTATTTTGTTTCAATTTTTGAGTGATTATGTTGTGTGTTTAATCTTAATCTTTGAAGGTTGCTCAAAGCTGTCCAGGTTTGAGCATTTTGGATTTTCTCTTGATTTAGATCATTTTTTTTATGTGTTAAAATTGTGTTTGTTGCTGCTATTTGTTGTTAACATATATATTGATGTTGCAGTAGGTTTATTTAATTTAATTTGCTTCATTTGGGTGATTGAATTTGTATATTTATAGGCTGGAACGTTAATACTGCATATTTTGACATATTTTATGTCTAAGTGTTCAATCAGAAATTTGTATGCAATAATCACTTATTTTGATTAATAAATCTGATTGTTTATGATCTATTGATGTGTTAGGAGGCTTATTATAATTTTTTTTGCCTCTAGATTTTTCATAATTGAATTTATTACATGAGCTTTATAGAAACATCATAAAAGATGTGCTTTGGTTAAAAAATTAGGGGATTGACTTTGTATTAATTGTAATTGTGGTATAGGCTGCTCTTTTCCTTTAAAATAGACTTGATAGGTTGCTCTTGACCTATAGAAAACAAGATTTGAATTACATTAATATTTGATTATGAATAGTATTTGATTAGGCATTAATTGTGCATTGACATTTCATATTGCATGTGTTGCATTTGAGCCCTTATCTTGTGTTGATTTTGATCAAGTTTGTCATAAGCTATATAAGCTTAGTTCAAAGTTCAAGGGACCTTGAATTAGGGGCTGTCCTTGTAGGACAAAAATTATAAACATTAGTTGTATTGGAAAGGCTCGTCTTTGCCATAAAAAGATTATTATTAAGGGTTACTCTTCACCCTCTTTATGAAAAGTAAGATTAATAAGTTATTCTTGACTTAGAACAAGATTGGCATATATTTCTCTTGGCATTGAATTAAGATTGTTGTAAAGGTTCCTCTTGGCCTTGAATCAAGATTGTTATAAAGGTTCCTCTTGGCCTTGAATCAAGATTGTTGTAAAGCTTTTTCTTAGCCTTTAACTAAGATTGTTATTAAAGAATTTTCAACAAGTAGTTAGAGAGAGGACGTAGTCTATCTTTGGGGTAGGCGAACCTCTATAAATCTTTATGTTTTTTCTCTTCCCTATCTCTTTTATATATGTGCATTTGTGTTTGCTTAATTATTGATTGAATTTGTTTAATATTGGTATAAATTTTGGCATTCCATTTAGGTTAAGTTTTGGTTAGAAAATTTATTTAAATTAAAATTGGCCTAAGGTGTTTAAAGTGTTTTATTTTTGAAAAAAATTTTAAACACCCAATTCATCCCCTCTCTTGGATGCCATAGGGCTTACACCTATTTTTCAAATAGGTACCTACCCGCATCTCACTCTCATAATACATCAATCTAGGACCACTAAGCATATCCTAACCTAGATAAGCCATTTTTCTACTAATGATTTTCTATCTTTCAATCAATCGGATTTATCAATCAATCCCTTTATTACTTAAATCACTAATCACATCAACCTTATATCTTAAATCTCAATATTACTAATTTGAAATGTTTGTGCTCATCATGTAATATTTTGTAATAGAAGCAATCATAGATTATCACATTTAATCTAATCAATTCACATAATTCAATTATTTGTAACTAAATATAAAACCATAGCAAATTATACTAATTTATTGATAAAGGAAAAACACTAAGTCAAATAATTAAATTGTATACTATCCACATTTAATCAAACTCCCTTTAGGAAAATACTATATTATAACATATTTAATTAATTAATTAATATTGTAAAAATAATTAAGAAAATTTTAATTATTGAAATAATCCACATAAACTATTAAATCATACAATTTGCACATAATAATATTATAAGGGTACATATTAGAAATTCTTACCAATCTCCAAAAACTCAAATTCCTCATATCGGGTCAAATTCTTAACTGCAGATTCACTAGATCTACATATTCATAAAAGCTCATTAAACCCAAAATAATCAATTTGGCCCAAATTTGTTAAAGAATTAAATTATTAAAATCCAAAATAAATCATAAATTCCAAATATCCTAAATCATTCCCAAAATTCTATAAATCCCTCAAATGACATTAAAACCCTTTATAATTACCAAAATTGCCCTTCACCAAAATACCCTTAAATCAAAGACTTCCTAATTTGTCATTATCTAATTCCAAAATTCTTAAAGTTGCCCCTACTTATGCTTTTTCTATACTGACTTCAAACTTTTCTAAAAACTCAGAAAATACCCCCATTTCTTAAAATCCAAATTGACCACTAAATCTTTCAAATTACTAAATAACCTAACCTAACTTCAACTCTCGCTCACTCTCCAAAACTTTCCTCTTTCTCTCCCTCACCATCTCCTTCCTCTTCTTCTCCAATGACCTATCGTCACCACCAGTGAGTATTTCTTTCCCCCTTCTCATCTTATTTTCTTCATCTTTCTCTTCTACTTCTTCTTACTCTTCGCTCCCACTTACTCTTTTGCTCTCTCCCTTCAGACTCGCCATCTCTGGCAACCTCCCCCCTCCTTTTAGAAACCTCTTCTGAGTCCATTTTTTTTCTAACTTCATCCCCCTTTCAATGCGTCTTTTCTTCCTGCATCAACTCTTAACCATCTCAATGAAAACCACTGACACTCTCCCCTCCACCTTTGCTCTTACTCCTCTCTCTCTTCTCGCTAACTTCCACTCTCTCTCACTCTTTATTCCCATAAATACGCCACAAAATAACTTAAGACCACTTATCCAAATAGATTAAGCATAAATAAATAAATAAATAAATAAAAGTAAGAACCAATCAACATATTAGAAACTCACTATTGACAGAGAAACTCTAGAATCCAGCAATGTCACAACCCTCTTTCTCAATTGCTTCTTGCATTCCAATGTTGAAATAGTTTTATAATTTAACTCCAAGAACATCCACAAGAATAGAAATCAAAAGAAAAGAATTTAAGCTCACCAAATTGTGAGGTTTTTAGGTAATGGAGCTTCTGCTACCCTCCTTCTTTCCCCTACTCTCACCGAAATCCCTCTCTAGCTATAAAATAAAAATTTCTAAAAGCATAAATCCTAATAAAGACAATGACTCTAATCAATTGTGTAATAGAATCTAGTTAGGATAACCATCAAACTCCTCTACAAAATTTTCTCCATTTTATCTTTATTTATTTATTTTTAATTTCTGCTAAATAACTAAGTCAGTTTCTTATAAATGGATTAGCCCAGTTCAAAAAAATCGATGGGCTTTATATTCCTCCCTTAAAAGAAATACCTTTGTTTTTCTACATTGTTAAATCTAATCATAGCCCTAAAAAGGTTAATAGGGAAGGACAAATGAGCGCATATGAGGAACTTGTTTATTTTCTTTGATTTTAACTCAGTTTAATTTCTAGCCCAACTTCCTTGGCAATGGAATTAGCAGTTCCCCAGTTTCCAACTATCAATATGTCGCTCGTAACATCTATAACTTTGAGAATGGAAATGATTTCACATGTACCTGGTTTTAATGGATCATATATGGTTATAACTCCACTTAACTTTCCATATATTGTCATTAAAATCGCACTTTGAGACATCCTTTTAATTTCTTTTGGCATATTCTAGCATTAGTAGGCATAACAATATTGGGGGTAAGACATCATGTTTTTGTCTCTTATCATTAGCTTCTATTCTAGACAATGGCTTTTAGTCTTAGGCCAGTAATAGAAACAAATTCTCATACTTCTAGCCAGATAGGTTCTCCTCATCTTCCCTAACTTTCTTAGCATATTGTACAATAGTCTTTGTTAAAGGGTGCACATGACTTACCTGGGAATGTGTCTCATCAATCTAGTAAACTTGATAAGCCGTTAATAAAGTTCAGTTCTATTTAAGTAGAATGGCACCATCAAAGAACTTAAAGGAGAATAATATACCTCAGTTGCTGCAATGAGTTCATCGGAGTTGCCAATCTATGAGTAGATGGGCAGGCCACGACCATTACTAAGATCCAAAATTGCAATGCAAGCTAAAATTTATTATTAGATTTTGGTATCAATGATTGTGGATATTTGTTAGACACCATGCCAGTATTTATGAGTTTTAGTCAATGTTTGACATGTAAGTTGACATAGAGATAGTATATTGATGGAGAATAAAGAAAATACTTGTTAGCAATTGAAAAAAATGGGCAATATCAATGAAATCTCAAGAGGATGCGAGAATCAGTATGTATTAATGCGTATTGGCAATAATCTTTTATGAGAGACAAGATTTGGATGTGAGATCATCAATGATTGGCACAACTAAATTATACTTAGTCCAAGGAAGCAGAAAGATACTTGATAGTCTAAGGATGCAACAAGATACTTTATTTCGGTTAGAAGGTATGAAGGTATGTAAATCTATTATGTTTATTATTTATTGGTTCAAATTGTTGATTAACTTAGTCATGGAGTACTGTATACACAGTGAATGTATTTGGATGGGCTGGGAATAAATAAGGTTTGGGATGGATAATCAAAGGTTAATCAAAGTAAATTTTGATTTTAAGAGACAATGACATGGTAACATATGAGAAGAACATAGAATAATAGACTTAGAAAGTAAAGCACTACCGTAGGAAGTGGGAACACTTCTTCAAGCAATAAGAAAATGATTAAATGATGTGGCAACATAGTGGGATATGTTTCGAGACTATATTCTTCATTATTTTGGAGGAGTTAGTGACTTAAATGGAATAGTAGAGTTAGTATAAGCAGGATTAACTCTCCATTAATTTGGTAAAGTTAATGAAGAAAGTAGATAGGTAGTCTATTGGTCCCCAAATTTTTGTAAGCCTATATAAGACATTATTTGTAGTTTATTTTGTTACTTATTACATTCGATCTTTTTTTTTTCTAAATTATATTACATTCGATAATTTGCTTAAAGAAAGTCAAGAATTTAACGAGAAGTTCTTTGGGAGAGTTTTGAATAAGAAGATTTTTTTTAGAATGCTTCTAGAAAGAAATAACTATAGTGCCCTTTTTATTGTTCTTTTGAGAATAGTTTAATAAATTGTTGGTTTTTATCATACTCTTTTATTCATTTTTTCGGTTGACTTGTGCTAAATAATTGCATATTAAGAATAAATGAAACACTTAGATATGAGTGTGTGTAAGACATTAAAAAACAAACGAATTTATTAGTCGGCAATCAAAAAAAAAAAAAAAAGAGGTTGAATTAAACTATGGTGGACTCGAAGTTAATTACCACAGGAGAACTTCAACAATTTCATTTAATTATGGTGGGTCGAAAAGATCTCCATGACAATAACCATGATAGTTTCCAGCTAAGAAAACCAGGCAAGCCATGTTGAAGACGACATAATGATGACCTGCAGAACGCAGTTGATCACTGGAAATGAAAAACCTACATTCTTCCATCAACATAATTCGTATCACATGAAGTTAAATCAATTTAGTTCATGTTTTTTGGTCATGGACTCACCTGAGGCTCAAAATATCTAGAAATGCGGTTAGCAAACTTCTGAACGGAGGCTTTGGCCAACTGAGCTGACTCCACCAGATGAACAATGAGCGAAAGAGCACTCTCTAATCCGAATCTTGTTGCCTTGATATGCAAGACGCCATTTTCATTCATATTGCCTCCAAACACAGCATAACCCTTCCTTATTCGCCACGCGACGTGCGTCACCTGTGATCATGCTTTCAATCACATGGCTCTGCCCTCCGTGACAAAACCATCTAAAGCTACTTTTGCACTAGGAACAATGTTAATAACGTCATTCTTTTGTATCAACTGGCCGTCAATTTCTTCTTCACTTATGACATTTCTTTCGACATCTAGGGTCAACAATATTGCTGTCTCTGGTGCAAAATCCATGAGCTTGGCAATGGACTCTTAATGTCTTTGCTTAAGCCAATAACTTTATGTACTAAGCATTATACCAGTCTCAAAGAAGTCTCTGGCCTGAAAATCTGGAGAAATGGCAGCTCTCAGGACACATTAGACTAAATAGAAGTAGGCTGCATTTGTTCCCAAGGAAATCAGCGCTTCCATATTGGCAGAACCATGACACAGTGTTTTCTTTGAGCATGTATCGAATCGCCTGCCAGCGATAAACTGTACTGGAGTTGACAACACCTATCCCAGAATCTCACCAACTATCGTTAACATGGTCTCCAAATCTTGCTTGATACCAGGAATGTACGTCAAAACCATGGATGTCATAAATACAAGAAAAGTGAAAACCAATCTCCAGAGAAAGCATCGTTTATATTGCTTAATTTCTTCTTGTTATAACTTTCTCATCCTCCTGCTTTAGAAAATATTGTGGCCTTCAATCCGTGCTCAGTTGATTCAATGACTTCTATAAAGTTACATTGACCTGTTATATTGGCTGTATTTCTATACGTTGAACTCCTGGTAGATTTTGAAGAGAACTTTCAACGATTTGGATGGAATGATATGTGGAGTGATATGTTGTTGCACCATAGAATTTTATGTGTATTGTACACTGAAAAGTATGGCTTGAAAATCTGTTTCGATTATCACTTGTACACTTTGGTTGTAACTCAAAAATATGTGGATCATAGTGAACTTCTTCTTCTTCAGTTGCTAAGGCCACATAATCCCTTTTGATGCCATGAATTGAGAACAGAGCTTGTTCAACGGTAGAAGAGCAAGAAGTGCATGACCTTCCAATGACGCGTAGGCAGCATTAGTTTTTTAAAACCTTTCTTCTGTAAGTAACTTCTTAAACTCTCATATCTTGAGACACAAATATGGAAACACTGATAAGAAATGGTAAGTAGCAAGATATAAAACTTCTCCCCTGAAGAACCATTATGCAGTTTTTATATAACCGTTTAGGTGTTGCCATTAGCTCCATGATGATACGTACGTTCTTCTGAGAAGTATGAAATGAGGGCAATGTTAAGAGTAATGCTACAACTTGATTGCGAATAATTTCATTTAAACTTTGCTTTGACGACAGATTTGTTTTTAATGTAATAGCTCTGGTCAACTAAATTCAGGATAAAGACCAGAATTTGTTACATCAACTACAAAGCGATATTGATTAAAGCTTTGAGTATGCCTGAAATTATCCTATTCCGGATGCAACAATTTCCTTAGGCCAGTTTGATAGGTATGGTTTTAGTATTCGGACAAATTAAGTAGATTAATTATTTTACTTCAATGTTATTTTACGGTAAGATTGTGATTTTTTTTAGTGTTGTAGTATGAATTAGTTTGTCACTGATATCATTTTTTAATGAAGAATTTAGTACCAGTAAACAACTAGTTTCTGCAAAATTTTTCATTGATTTTATCATGTAAAGCTTGATGATTTCAAGATTCACAAATTTTTCTTAATCTTATTCTAGTTTAAGATTTGCCTAGTCCACATTTATTTGACTTTTGTGTTATCTTGAATTTTTTTGAGGTTCTGAAAGGACAGGGTGCAGCAGAGATAAATTGAGAGTGATATTCTCCTAATCAATCTAAGTTTAAATTTGGGAAGTAAAGGTAACTAAAAAATTTTTAATTTCACTCTTACATTTTACATTTTACTTTTTTTAATTTTGTAAAAAAAGTTATTTGATTGAGTTTCGGATTTCTATTTTTTATTTTAATTTTCTTCTATTTTTCATAAGATGTGAAAATCATAAATTTTTTAATTAAAATTTAATTTTATTATTAACCAAATAACATTATTTGATTATAAAATTTATGAATAATATTATTTAGTTATCCAATTTATTTTACTATATTTTATAATAAAACTAAAATTTAAAATAAAAACAATAAAGCATGTAAAATATTATAATTAAATAAAATATTTAAATTTAAAAAATATTTTTAAATTTTCAAGTTAAATGTTTATAAAAATTCTTATTTATTAGATAAAAATATTTTAAAATTGAATACTTAATTTGAGACAATAACATTCATTTTAAAAATAAAACTTGTCTTAATAACAGCACATAAAATTGTAAAAATTTCTTACTTAATTAGTTATTTATTTATTCTTTAGATATGATGAATTTATTATTAAATATTATTAAAATAAAATTAATTATTTAGTTAATTCATAAAGTATTTTTAAAATTTACTTAGTATTTACTATTATGATTATTATTGTAAAGTGTAATAACATTGATATTATCAATCAAACATAATTTTATTTACTTTATTTCTACTCTAGCAACCAATCTTTGCTTCTTTCTTCGGCCATTATGTGCAATCCAATGGGTATCAGTTCTTTATCACACTTAAGAGTAGCTTGTCTCTTACTAGGTTGATCAATTGTCTTATTGTCGATTCTTGTTGATCGATTGTCTTATTGTCAATTCTTAGTCCTTCTTTGGTCTTTTTGTCTTGGTTTCACCTCCTTCCTCTGTTCTCTCCTTTTACCCTTTGTTTTTCTTTCTTGGCTTCTTTCTTGATCTTTATTCTTTCCTACCTTTCCTTCTAGGTATTGGTTTTCTAACTTTGCTCATTCCAACCTTCCCTCTTTCCATTTTTAGCTTATTATCTTCAGCTTCCTTCCACTTTTTTTGCCTTTAGGTACCCATTTAACCTTTTCTTCCTTGAGAAATCACGTCCTCCAACCAAGATTTCCCTCCTCTTAAGGCCTCTAAGCATCATTTAGTCTCTTTCCTTTATTTCCCTGGTGGCCAAAGTAGATTTAAAGAGGAAAGGAAACAAAACTTGGTCTTAAGTTCTAGGTGAAGGTTCTCTGAACTCTAAGCTCTAGTTCTGTCCACTAGGAAAATTAAATGGCATCTCTACTATGTCTACACAGTGGAGGTTCTTAGAGAAGGAATTACTAGGTTAGAGTCTTCCCTTATAGGTTATTTCATTAGCAAATGACCATCTTTCCCATAATTGAGTGCTTGGGCATTTAGCAATTGAAGGAAAGCTAGAATGATAGAGGTTTTAATAAATGAAGATGATATATTTATCTTCAAATATGGGATGAAAGTCCAAACCCCTAAGATTTTAAAGGATGAACCATGGTGTGTAAACTCTTAACCCATCTTTTTGCAAACATGGAAACCAAATATGTAGCTTCAAAATCATAAGAAACTTCTTCTAATTTAGATTAATATACATGGCATACCTCTTAAATACTGGACTACTAAAGGCTTGACTTACTTGGTGAGTTATGTTGGTTCCCCCATTTGCCTGTTGCTACAAAATGCATAAATTATGCTCATGTTTGTGTACTAATTAAGTATGGTCAAAGCCTTCCTAATTATATTCCATTCATAAGGCTAGATGAGAATGGTGAATTTTATAAAGACTCAATAATAATGTCTTATACTTGGAGACCTAATGTTAATACTAGAAAAGAGATATGGCAACCAAATAGAAGGAGGATTGCTAAAGGTGACTATTAAGAACTAATGTCCTAAACAATAAAGGAATAGAATGGTAGTTCCTTAAAGGAGTAGCACAAAACTATTAACCAAGAGGATATACAAGCTATTACTCCTTTGTTGCATCCAGTGACTAAAGCTTAACTTAAGTTGAATAAGAGAGATTGTAAAATGCTAGATCATATTAAAACTTAGTTTTAGGTGATCCTAATGCTAACCCCAGACTTGGACCCTAAACCGGATATGGAACAAGTTTTGATGCAACACCAAAATGGCCAGGTTATAGAGCTAGAACCTATTATCTCTCCCAATATTAGCAATAACTCAACTGGGAAAATGAAAAACCTATATAGAGGGACATGATTTCTAATATGGCCTTTGAGGTCACTAGTCCCTAGTTAGAGAGGTCAGCCTCATCCTCTTAAAGATCTACCTCCCGAAGCAACACTACTATCGAAGAGGACTATAGAAGCATAAAGGGAGAAGACTTAGACCTCCTTAACTCCAAGGAATAGGTAGTGCAGAAGAGAGTCCAGCATATTAGTAGGAGGAAATCCAATAGATGGAGAAGGGGTAATCATAACTACCTAGGATGATGAATGTCCTCTCTTGGAATGCTATAGGAATTTGTTCCCTCCCTAAAAATATGGTTGTAAAATAGTACATCAATAAACCCCTTATTATGGGCCTTTTGGAAACTAGACTCAAGTTAACCTCTTATTAAAATGATCAAATTTTTTATTGACATTGTGAAATGTTTTCTAATCATCAATATCATTACAACATCAAAATATTTGTGGTAGTGGATAGGAACAAAATAGACATATTCTCCAGCTAGATTAAGAACCAATTTATCCATTTGTAGGTTGATCTAAAATGGGAACAGGTTTCATTTCAAATCACTTTTGTTTATGCTTATAATCTAGTCCAAAGACCACCTTTATAAAAGAAATTAGAAGAACTAAACACAGAAAGCAACACGTTTTGGATTTTTCTAGGAGATTTTAACATTATGTTTCATCTTAATAAGGTGAAAGGGTAATTTTAATGATAGAACTATTATAAGGACTTCAGAAGATGCATGAAAAAAATATTCAACTGATAGATTTGAAAGTGGAAGGTCTATTTTACATATGGTCTAACAAGCAATAAAGTAGAATGTCGATTAGGAAGAAGTTGGATCGAGCTTTAATCAACGAAGATTAGCTGTGTACTTTTTAAGAGAGTAAGGCTTATTTTAGAAGGTCTTTTTTATCGAATCATACTCCTATATTAGTAAAAAACTTATTGCTACAGGATCCTAGAAAATCACCATTCAGATTTAATAATTACTTGCTACAAGTGGATGGTTTTCAAGACATTATTGTTAAAGGCCTTGGGCTGAGGTCAGAGGACCAAAAGCCTTTGTGAGCAAGAGACAGATTAGAAGAATCAATGAGGAATTGAAGCTTCTTGATGCTGGGATAGTACCTGATATAAAGAAGGCCATTGCTAACCCTTTACATAACCTCAACAGAATTCAAACCTAACTTAACCAATGCCTTGATAATTAGCAATTGCAAGCAGAGGAAAAGGTGCCTACGCAAACTACGCTTAGGATCAAACAAATCGTGCCTCCTTACAACAATAGAGATTAAGGATTCTTTGGTTAAAGATGGAGATAAAAATTCAAAATTCTTCCATAAGAGTATATTGGCTAGAAGGAACCATATTAGACTTATTTCCTGATAAGATTGAATTATCTTATATTTTTCTATAAATTTTAATGTCATTTTAATCATATTTTAATGTTTAAATACTTAATTTGTGTTCCTTTTGAGGTTACATGTAAATTTGACCTTATTACACAAATAATAGTTGAAAGGGCCAAAAATTAGAGCATAATTAGAACTAAAAGATGTGTGGAACTAATTTTTTGGTATAGGTGACTTCGGTGATGCATTAGGTATACTTTTAGAGTTCCGATTACTCTGAAATTTTGTGGGGTGCAAGAGCATTATGTGAGGAGCCTATGCCAAATTTCATGACAATTGGAGCTATATAAAAGGATTCAGATAATAAAAGGCGAAAGGGGCAGAAGCTGTCAAATTCTAAGATAAAAATGAAAATTGTAAAATGATTTCGTTTTTATGATTCTTAAGGGACAATTTGACCAAATTTCTCCCCCAACATCTCCAAAACTCTAGCAGTCCTCCAAGACATATATAAGGGGCATAAAAAACATGAGATAGGTTAGCCCTTACATTTTCTAAGCTCTCCTTCTTGTTCTTACTCATTTTTTAGTGTTCTTGGTATTTTAGGTTGGAATTTGATGTTAGTTTCATTTCCTTTCATTTAGTTCCTTGTTCTAAATAGTTTTATGCTTTAAATATTATTCTTGGATAATTTATTTTCTATCATTTTCGTATTTATAGAGTATATGATGTTTAGGTTGAGTTTTTGATGAATTTTGAACTTGAGAACTATAGAAAATGTATGGATGATTGGGTATAATGCAATGTATTATCTTTTATTTGATTTCCAACTTAGATTTTGATTGTGTGAGTTCAATATCTTATTTTTGCATATATGTCTAAGTTGGGTTTGTTGATTTATGCCCTGCAGCCTATCGATTGGTTGTAAACTTGAGACATCTTTTATTAAAGGCATTATTTATCTTATACAAAATTGTTTAATTAACTAATGTATAAGATAAAGTACATACGATAAATATATTTTTACCAGTGAAATTATGATGGATATCAAAATTATAAGATTCATGTTGTAATTAAATATTTTCCCTAAATTGTTCATAGCAATGCTTTAGTAAGAATGGACATTAATAAAGAGTAAAGATTAGCACATGTTATGTTTTTCCTTATGAAGGAAGTCATCAATCTTATAGATTAAAGTATGAAGATACTTAAACAAGCATGTGGGTGCTTGTTAGAGAACAAGTTTACTGAACTAATCTCATATGAGAATTCCATATGAAACATTACTTGTGTGTTTATAAAAATATTCATTGTGATAATTGTATAAGTAATCTTTTGACATAAGATTATCAAAATTATCTTGTATAGGAATTTTTATGTTTTGATACTACTTACGGCATATTCTAACTATAGATAGTTCACTCGATAGTCATTAGATGTAGCATAAACTATATGGAAACAATTGAATAATCAATATAGGATTTGTAACCATAAACTAATTAGGAAAAATATTCTGTTATTCTCAATTAATATTGATTTATGAAATCTTTGACCAAGGTTAAATGACACTTTAAAAAGAGTTTTCAAATGTCGTTAATAAAATCAATTACTAATGGTGGAAAACTTATATGATTAGACTTAAATAGAGAAGACACTAATTCTATACTCTATGTCTAATTGAAGCATTGTATGATGAAACGATTAAATTATACAAAAAATCATATACGGATAGGTTAAGTCAAAACCACTTTGACATTCCTAATATTTAGGTGGTTATGATGTATTGCTAGATGCCAATCTTAATCTATAATTATAAATTATTTAATTGGAGAATTAAAGACAAATTAAAAAATAATTTTGATTTATTTAATTCTAATTATGAATTAAAATTAGAATTTATAATCATTTCCATCATATTAGTAACCTAATGGGTCACATATATAGATCAATTGAGGAGAACAAAATTAATTAAGTTGGATTTAATTTTGAAGTTTTAGAAACTTCAGGATTAAATATATGATATTTGATTTTATTAAGATTAAATAATAATTATAATCAAAGTGAGATTTTAATTATAATTATATTTAATATTAATATTAATAAGCATCTTACATTTTTCTATAAATAGGAAAAAACATAAGAGGGGCTAGTACTCCTCGTTAATTCCTCTCAAATGTTAAGTTTCTCTAAAAGTTGGTCTCTAGATATCGTTAGAGACCGGACACTTGTGCTGCTCAAGTGATTCTTTTATGAGGATACGAGAAGACAAAGATATGAATCAAAGTTCAAAATAAGGTACACATTTAAATTCATGCTTTATTACATTTATGATTTAATCTTGTTATAAAATATTGAGATCTTGGTTTTTGGAAAATCTAAGAACAAAATTATTTGGTTTTGTTGTTTTGCTTCCGCAATACAATTCGATCACTCTAGATTTCTTAATATTGGTATCAAAGCGGTATTTATTCTATTACTTGATTAATTCATTGTTTGGTTGTTATTCATCAAGATTTTGGAAATGAAAGGTTGCAAGTTATTGCAAACAAGTCTGAAGTGTTAAGGCTATAAACCCGACTAAAACTTGAAATCTAGAAATTGTTTCCTCTATGTTTGTGAAATTGGTTCTGAAATTTTGATTGCTAGATGCCGCATGAACATGCCATCTATGATGTTTGATTTTTTTGGTAAAACACTCATTTTATTTCTATTGCAGTCAACGTTTAAAAGGTTTTAAATTTTGATTAAGATTCTTAGAGAACAACGAGATTTCTGCTTTTCAATCTTACCCAGTTTTGTGTCTGAATCTGTCTTCACAAGTTTAGGTTTAATTTTAAATCAGAGACTCATAAATCACGATACTAGATCTATTGTTTGTTTCTTGAATCTGACTTCATATAATTAGGGATTTTAATTTTTAATATGTTGCCTCCTTGTATTTGAACTAACTAAAATAATTGTTTTGTATGGGTTTTAATTAAAAATAAGACTAGCCCAACTGTTGAAAGGAACACAGATCTAGCTTGGCCAGATATTTTGTTCTTAGTTTTAATTTGGATAAGTATTGGCCAAATCTAGAGCAACCTGTAGTGACATATTATTGTCGAAGAACTGCCAGTAGTGAGAGGAGGTGGTGCTCCCTGCAGTAGATTTATAGCATTTATTTTACATTATTTTATTGGTTAAAATCATTTGGTTATAGGTTGGAACATTAATATTAAAGAATTTGGCAGCTTGCATATTCAAGTGCTAAATCTAATTTTTGAATGCTTTAATTTCATTTTTGTTGCTTCAAATTGATTGTGTATGATCTATTGAGGTGTAGTAAGGCTTTTCATAATTTGTTTTTTACCCCTTAAAATTTCAAAGTTGATTTTTATAAGTTGTGCTTCATGAATATACCATTAAAGGTGTGGTTTAGTGACTTAATTGGGAGAATTGATTTGTGTTGCTTATTGTTGAGTTGATAGGTTGCTCTTTGCATTTAAAATAAAACTTGATTAACTCTTAACCTGTGTTAATCAAGATTTGAGTTTCATTAATATTTGATTGTAAATTGGATTTCTTTAGACCTTGTATATGCATTAGACATTATATAAGGCATAAGCATTGCATTGGTTGCATTTGAGCCCTCTTTCGTGAATTGATTTTGATCAAGTTTTATTAAGCTATATAAGCATGTTTTGAGGCTCAAGGGATCTTGTTTTAAGGGCTATCTTTGTGGGATAAAAATTGTAATATTTTGGAGGGGTTGTAAGGATTACTCTTTAC
>JAOXYD010256886.1:0-16023 GCA_028565735.1 Pinacopodium congolense
GAGTTCAAGACACATCCAAAAGTCTTTCTAGAATTTGTTTTAACATCTAAACTTTACATTTAAGCTCTTAATTTCAGATCTATCAAAGTATGTTTTATAAAATGCATATCTTGTATATTTTGATGCAAATGTGTGGCTAATTGTTTCTGTTACCAAGGATTGGTGTTTTGATGATTTCAAAGAGTTTCAAGACATGTTAAAGGGTCTAGATTTTTTTTATTAAAGGATTAAATGAACCAATTTTAAACTAGCCACTTAAGATTAATGTTTAAGATAGTTTAAGCATGAGAAATCATCTTAAATTGTTAAAAAAATCAATAAGTAACACGAATTAATCCTTACATGACAAAACCTAGATTTTTTGTGAAAGTTAGAGATCTGAGATTAATTTTCTAGAACTCACCTTCTTGAAATTAAAGCTTATTTACTTGATTTTAAAGCATAACCAAACTTTAGACAAGATTAAATGAAGAAAAAGCAAAGTCTTAACAATAAGTTTGTTTTGATTTGTGAAAGAACTTTAATCAGACCTTAAATGTGTTTTAAAGCTCAATTAAATCATCAATCATCTAATCCTTAGCTATTTTACAAATTTGGTAATTTTCAAAATTTTTCAGAAGTAATTAAAAATCATTTTTGAAGTGTTTAAGCCAAAGTTTCTAGTTTAAGCAATTTTCATATTTTAATCAATTTGTCTAGATTTTTCCTAAATAATTGTAATCTAATCGACCTAGTAATTAAAAAAGCTTTTCCTCGTGGGATCGACATTCAGAGTCCAAATTTTACTCCATTATATTACTTTTGCAATAAGTGCACTTACCTTATTTCCGTTGGTTTTCAAAGTAAAATCGTTTCAAATTCATTCAAAGTTTTAATTTGTTAAATTTATATGTTATTATGTTCAATTTGCAAGATGGAGCTTGATGATGAAGATTGGAGCACAAATGTGAAGAATACCTCTTCTTTTTGTCCATTAACGACCCACTGGTAGGGTCACGTGAATGAAAGAACAGGAAGCCATTAATGGGTACAGAACTCAAGCATTAGAGGGTATCGTTGATTGGAGGCAGGGTGTCGTTAATTGGAGGTACAGTGTCGTTGATAGCCATAGTCAACAATTTTAGCTCCAAATCTCCAAGATTTCGACTTTGGCATCTTGCTAATAAATGCCTTTGTCTGCTGGCACCAAGTGGGGAGCTCTTCAGGTCCTGAAAACTTTCAAGAACCTACAAAAAAACACTCAGAAATTAGGGGAGATAGATCTGCCATAGTTTTAGAGAAAACTCTTCTTCTCTCACCATTGTCTTCTTTTAGCTTCAAACACCTTGTATTTGAATTTTTTAGTGTATTTTTTAGTTTCTGAATATTGGAGCTTGTTGTTAAGACTCATATCTGAGTATAGGAATCATCTAAAGGGGTTTCTAAACTCAAATTATTTCTTATTTTGTTCCATTTTTAAAATTAATCAAGGTTGATGCTTTTATGCTTATATCCATGAATGTTCTTGATTTTTCTAAGAGATCTTGATGAATTAGAGCTTGGCTGGATTCCAGAATCAAGTTGGGAGTTTAAGACACATCCATCAGTCTTTTTGAGATTTATTGTAACATCTAAACTTTACATTTAAGCTCTTAATTTCAAATCTATCAAAGTATGTTTTATAAAATGTAGATCTATTATAGCTCTTAATTTCACTTGTCTTATTTCCGTTGATTTTCAAAGTAAAATCATTTCAAATTCATTCAAAGTTTTAAAGTCACTTAACCATCACAACAGTGCCTGTACGGTAGAATGGTCTAGGACATTTAGTTGTCAATAAGGAAGAAGGACTAAGTGCTAGGTCGATTTGGTATCACTTTTTTATCTCAAATAAATTAATCAATTAACATTCACTTCAAATCAAATACCAAATCAACTTATCGACAGTATATTGGTCATAAGTAATAAAGTGGAGCTTTTTTAAGACTCCAGATGTCGAACCATAAAGAGAATATGTATTGGTAACTACAAAGGCAATTGGATCACAATTATCTGAGGAAACCAAAGACTTAAAACTAAAGGGTTAGATAGACTTAAGATAAACTAAAAAAATCTAAAAGTTTTCCAACTTTGAAATTGAATTCCAAATTTTCTAAGGATTACCAAATGATTAAATTGCTAAGGACTAGGCTTTAATTGAGTTAAGTTATGAAATGTTGGAATCTCTAATTTAGGGCCTTCACTAATTCAAGATAAAGCTATGGTTAAGTCATTGTCTTTTCTCTAACCATCCCAAATTAATCTTTGGTTATTTCATCAATTAATAGGCATTAAGCTTAAAGTTTAAGAAGTTCTAATCATAAATTCCATTTAAGATTAGTGCCCTCATAACACCCAAGGTAGATTTCTTGGATCCAAGGATTAAACCATGTTGTTTACAGATTTTTCTAATGATTTAGGTAGAGATTGTTAGATCCTAAACCGTCTTTAATCATATCTTAACTGGCTAACCTAAAATAAGTATTAAACACTCACATAAACAAAGTTTATGATCCAAACTTATTACAAAAACTCACTCAAGGCATCATAGAACCTATCCTAAACTAGAATTAAGCTCAAAACATCACAAACATACAAGAAATTCAGATTAAAATCAAGGCAGTGCATGTTCTTGCATAAATATGAACAAAGAGATGCAATAAGGTAAAGGAGGGGTTTAGATTTCACCAAATGATGATACAAAGTGTTAGGAAACCTCCAATCACCTTAAAAAACTCTTGAGAATCCTTAAAATAACTTGTATTTACAATAATAGAAGCTGGAAAAGAAAAAGAAAAGAAATCTCTAAAAAAATCAAAGGAAGAGAGGAGGAGAGATTTTGATCTGAATTCCCCTCTCAAATCTGGTGATAATTACTGCAAATTTGGTCTCTGAGTCTTCTTATATGTGTTAGCTACAAGTAGGATCAAGTGGGAGCCAATTTGCATAAGTGGGAAGCAAGTCTCATGTATTTTTTGCCTTACTACATACTAAAACAGCACTTAAACAGTAGTAAAACAGCACCTTATGAACACTGCCATTTTAGTTTCCAGAGAGTAAAACCCTAGGTGAATAGGAGTAAAACGGCGTCGTTCTAGTCCCCTGGGTTGATGAACAAGAGTAAAACCCTAGGTGAATAGGAGTAAAACCCTGGGCTGACAGGTTCACCATTTTAGTCCAAATTCCATATTTTCATCAATCATTTCTTGGATTTTCTTGAAGTTTTTGCTTCCAATCTACATATACATTAATGTAAATGATATTTAGACACTTTAACATCAAGTTGGAGGAATTATACATTAATTTGGAATAAAATAGATATGAAAATGCATTAAAATCCAAGCCTAACAAGTCCCCCACACTTAGCTTTTGCTTGTCCTCAAGCAAATCATCAAGTTCAACATGACTTATAAGGAAAACTTGCTCAATTCATCAAACATGATCAATGGACCAATTTCCTTAGGTTTTTAAACATTGTGTACCTAAAACATGATATATAGCCAATTAAGCATATTAAGTCACAGAAAATATTCAATTACTTCATATTCCTTCAAATTCAATCTGAATCACATGCCAAAGTCGATGAATAAAATAAATAGTGCTAAAGCAAATGTATCGTCTTTCAAAATCATCAAACATCCTTTCTTTCTTAAAAGCAAAACCTAAACCAAAAATGTGAGTTTATAGGCTTAATTGAGAAGTAACTCAATCTTTCATACCTTTCATCAACTGGCTTATCGAATTGCCGTGAACAATCCCTACCTTACCGAATTGAGCCACCTTTCATCAACTGGCTTTGCCTACTCATAAAATTCAACCAAACGGTTACAAGTCAAGAGAGTGTGAAACTCACTTATTCTAACTCTCTCTCTCTCTCTTTTTCTCTTTTTCTTTTCTTTAGCATTTTTAAGTTTTTTCTCTATTTTTCTTTCTTTCTTTTTTTTAAATTAACTAAAAGCAAGATGTTATGATATTTGAAAAGAAAACACAATGATAAAAAAAACTTCATCATCCAAAATATGAAGCAATTTAAAACCATTCAATCATTAACATACTTAATTAATCACATAACATCTCAAAAGGGCATACTAAATGAAAAACAAAGGAAAAACTTTAAAAAATATGCATTAAAAGAGAAAAAAGTTTCCGCATATCATAAATTATGCTGAAAAAAATGAAAATTTTAGATGATTAAAGACAAATAAAACATAAGTGTGCAACAACTTAAATCATCTAATCCCTCCCCCACACTAAAATTGAACATTGGTCTCCAATGTTCTAAAACCAAGATAAAGCACAAATATAAGGGAAACATTAATAGAACGCACCTAAATAGATGTATAATATCATTGGAATATCCTTTCGAAAGGAACATTATGAAATTTATTGCATAAAAGTGAATATCAAACTTGATCCATACTTGAAAAGCACCAAAGAAAAGATCAAAGTACTAGAAACTAACTAAAAGCACACCAAAAACATAAAAACACACCAAAGCACTAAAGACTACTACTATGATTAAGATGCCTCCAAAAAAGCGTGTCTTTAAAGTCTTTTAGCTGGACCTTAAAGTTAGGGAATCTTTAATCTAAAGTTTAGCTCACCATCTAATTGATTTTCCATATGCTTTAGAGATAGGGAAGCTAAATTCCCACAAATTCTTACACCTTTTAGTAGGTGTGTAAAGGCATCACAAATCCTACCTTTGAAGAAAAACAACCCTTACCTTTAGGAAAGTACCATGGAAAATATACAAGCATGATTACCTTAACCCTAGGATTAAAAGTAAACACACCTAGAAAATCAATGTTCGCCATAAATTTCTCAACATTCATCAATTCATCAATTTGAACAACTAAAACATCACTTGGTCATGCAACGCCTTTGATTCAATTTCAAATTTCTCATAATTTTCATTCAAGTCATCAATGACATGCATATCAACTTGTGGAAAATTAAAAAGGATCTAAGTCATGATTTTCTACTTTATATATATATGATCTTCATTAACACCAACTAAGTCAACCACAGATTCAGCCATTGTTACACCCAACATGTTATCCTTTTCAAGAGTTGTATCATAATTAAAGCACTCAAAAGATTCATCATTATCATGTTATCCTTTTCAACAGCTGTGTCATAATTAAAGCATTCAAAAGATTCATCATCATCATGTTTAAAATGAATTGAAAACTCTTGATTATCACTATGCATATCAAAAGGTGAAAACCTACTTGGCTCTAAAGTAGGGGAATCATGTAATTTAAATGGAGAATAATTGCTAATGGCTCTTTGTAATTTCTCCATTTGTGACTCTAATTGCATTCTAAAATGGCATTGTCCCTAAACCTACTTTCTTAAACAAGTGATTGTATTTTTCTATGCTCCCTCATTAAATCCTTCATTTCAATTAAAGTTGAAAGTCTAACCTCATGATCAGAAAAAGGTTCATAAGGTGACCTAGAGTATGATGGTCCAAGATGACATGGAAAAGAAGGTAATTCACAAGGAGTAAATGATGGATCAAAATGAGATGGATTTTGCCATTCATAATAATAATAAGAGGAAAAATGATCACAAATAAATGATTCATGATATGCGTGGTGGTTTGCCCATCTAACTTCTTCTTCTAGCTTATACCATTGACGATCATGCCAATAGTCATCTTTCCTCCACATTTCTACAATGTCAAAAGATAAACACTACAAGATGCTACATCACACAAACTAAACAAAAACAAAGAACACAAGAAAACAAAAAAGAAAAACAAAGCACTGAATATACACAATATTTACACCATAGAGTAATTAACTTCAATATATTCCTAGTATTACACAATATTCCATATTCTCCATGGCAATGATGTCAAAAACTTGTTGGGATGATTTGATATCACTATTCTAACTTAAGTTTTTAATAAATTCACATGCAATTCCAATTCAAAACCAAATCAACTTAACGGCGATGTATCGGTCGCAAGTAAAAAAATGGAGCCCTTTTAGTACCCCAAATGTCGAACTCATAGAGAATATGTATTGGTGACTACTAAGGAAATGGGATCATAATTATCTAAGGGAACCAAGAACTCTTAAACTAAAGAGTTAACTTAACTAAAAAAAACTAAAAGGCTTTCGACCTTGTAATTGCATTTCAAGTTCTCAAAGGATTACCAAATGATTAAATTGCTAAGGACAAGGCTTTAAATGACCAAAGCAAGTTATGAAATATTGAAATTTCTAATCTAGGACCTTCACTAACTGAAGTCAAAGCTATGGTTAAGTCAATGTCTTATTTCTAACCATCCTAAATTGATCTTTGGTTATTTCATCAATTAATAGACATTAGGCATAAAGTTCAAAGAAGTTCTAATCCTAAATTCCACTTGAGATTAGTGCCCTCACGATAACCAAGGTAGATTTCTTAAATCCAATAATTAAACCGTGTTGTTTATAGATTTTTCAAATGATTTCAGTAGAGATATTCGTATCCTAAACCAATTATAATCTTATTCTAAGTGGTCGACTCAAAATAAGCATTAAAATCTAATATAAACGAAGATTATCACCAAATTATGTGTTATATCATGCACTCAAGGAATTCAAGGACCTTTCTTAAGCTAGAATTAAGCTTCAAATATCATAAACATACAAGAAATTTGGATTCACATCTTGGCATCTCATGTTCTTGCACAAATATGAATAAAGAGATTAAATAAGTTAAAGAAGGGGTTTAGATTTCACCAATTGATGATACAAACTATTATATAACCTCCAATCACCTTAAACAACTCTTGAGAATCCTTAAAACAACCTATATTTACTATCACAAAGATCTACAAAAGGAAAAAGAAAAGAAAAGCTTCAGAACACTTAAAAATTAACATCAATTTGGAGTAATTAAACATTAGTGTAGCATAAAATTGATATGAAAAGATGATAAATTCCAAGCCTATCACCCATAATTTAATGTTTTCGGATTGAAGGAAAAAATTCATCCTCATTTTCCAATATAAATAATTATTTCCATCAAAGAAATGTGCCCTACTAATGTTTTAACCCTCATGACTAGATGAACCTCAGAAATGTGCCATCATGAATGCTTACTCACAGTTTCACTAAAAACTATTGCAAATGTGAGATTAAACTCTGATACCAATTGTAAACCTTAAAGGTACTCAAAAGGGGTGGTCAATGGAGTATTAAGAAAAAGCTTTATTGCGAAACTAAAACTTAATACCTAACTTTTTTGATTTAATGAGTTATGCAAGGTTGAATGCTTAAATGATAACAAACAATACGATAAGTAAAGAGAGTAGAGAAGAGAGGGCAAGGCACATAGTTTGTTAAAGAAGTTCACCTACCTTAAACATAGGCTACATCTCCTCACCAAGTACTTGTTGGATAATGTTCTTTACTAACGAAAGCAAAAATAATTACAATCTTTTTCTAGGCAAAAAATAGCCTTTATAACCAATCTTTTTCTAGGAAAAGAGTAGCCTCTGCACAACAATATTTTTCTAGGCGAAGAGGAGCCTTAACCATCTAATCGTTTTAGGCAAAGAGGAGTCTTTCCAATCTTCTTGCGAAAGGTGAAGAGTAACCTTAATCTTTATATGGCAAAGAGAAGCCTTGACACATTTAACTAACCCGACAATGCAAATACCCCCTTTTTAGTAACTAAAGACCCGTATGAATGTGTTCAACTTAAGACACAATCAAACTAAGGACTTTAATGTTTTCACTAATTTAATGAATGACCTTTCACACAAATAAAAGTTTAAACAAATTAAATATGGAAGATTTGATGCACACAAAAACTTGTATGATAATGAAACACAGTCTGAAATGTTCACTTAATCTAAATCTGAACAGATTTAATAGATAAGAAAATTAATACTTCCAAACAATCAATTAAGCCTCTTCAAATTCAATAATACTCTTGAGATTGAAGACAAATAAAAAACTATAATTTGGAAGCAAACAAATCAGATTTAGATGCTTAATTATTTAAAAGAAAATAAGCACACGAAATATGTACAAATTTGAGCAGTCTGCAAATAGGAACCCTAAAGAGAATATATTAGGGCCAAAAAACAAAACTACAAATACTTGGATAATCCTAAGACCATTAGAAAACACCCATAATTGATTTAGAGAACCAAAATATGCAGTGAGCATAAGAACAGAAAAATAGTGATAGTTTAAGTATATCTGAAAAAAAAAATTAAAACCAATTCAGATAGCCTTCATAAAATTCAAAATAAAACTTTAGCTAACTCTTAGACACTCAAGGAGTCAGAAAATAATTGTTTTTGGATTTAAAAAACTGATTAAGTTGTCCAAAAAAATGTTGAAATTTAAGACAAAAAAGTATATACAGATTCAAGACTTCTAAAAAGAATAGGCTTTAAACCTAGGAAGTAATCTTCCAAAAATCACACAACTTCTAGGAACCTTCAGAAAATAGAAACACATAATCTTAGAATTTTTTAAACAACCTAATGTGTCAATAATTATTATCTAATCCAGACTAGAAGATATAGAACCTGCTTCAATGCAATAAAGAGATAAGGCTTTACTCTGTCAAAATAACTAGCTTAAAAATAGAAACTATGATTAAACAAACACAAAACTCTTATTATAATAGAAAATAGTAGTCTTGTGAATTAAAAAATGAAATAAGTGATGATAGGGTTGAGAAAAAACAAAATAGTGGAATATTGGCAGCTTTGAAAGATGAAGATGTTTTGATCCTTCAATCCTGACTTGAGAGCTTGAAAACATGTTTTCTGAGTTTGGAGAGGTCTAAGAGGTTGATAGGTTCTATAATATGGCTGCTTGTGATTTTTCATAAATTAATTAGGGTTTATTTTAAATTAAATCTAAGTATGGAAACTTAAAGTCGTTGGTCAAGGTCTAAAACGGTGGGTGTCTTGAAGTAAAATGGCGTCGTTGTACCCTTATGAAGGACGTCGTTTTGATCCAAACCAAGCACACATTTGAATAAATTCAATTAAAATCAATTCCAAACAATAACCTATCATGTAACAAGACTTAAAATATGTTTCAATACATAATAAGAGACCATAAAACACATCAACATGATTTAATTAACTTTACAAAGATGGATTTGCAATGAAAGGAAGTTTCATACAACTTAAAATGAACTACATCCAATGCATGATCAATAATGAGTCCCTAGATAAATTGGACAGTAAGCGAAACTTACAATTGCATACAAGACACCTTAACTAAGGTCTTGTAGCTTCCGTATGTTTTCTTCTTCCTTTAGCTTCAGCTTAGTCCTTCAAACTTTAAGCTTTACAGATGTAATCATCTTGAAATAATCTATCTTTGAATTTCACCATGCAAACTCAAATCATTAGTAATAATGATGTTTTGTTATCATTAAAACTAAGATTGGAAGCACCCTTGGTTCAACAATGACAAATTTGGGTTATTATGTAGATTAATTTTAATGGTTAGTTAATTGTTAATTAGTCTACTTTAATGTAGTTAGGGTAATTGATATATTTATCATTAAATAATGCTTGATTTTTTGCTATATTTTATTTTATTTTTATGTCATAACATGTGTCTCTTAACCCTTTTATGTAAAGTTAAGTTTCGAAGGACATTTTACATGGATTTTTATGTAAATTTGGAATAGGGTTAAAATAAAACAATTTGGTCATTGAATTAATTTTCCATTAAATTTTGAATAGTTTAGGATGAAAAGAAAAAGAAAATAGAAGTGAACATGGTATAATGGCAAGGTGGGGCACAAACTGCATTTTATATGATAAGATGGAGCGTAAAACACACTAGTTGAAGTTAAGGAGTAAATGATTAAATTTGAATAATTCAAGATGGAGTGTTGTCAAATTACCTTTTTACAAATTTCTAAAACAATTTCATATAGAGTTAATTGGATCCTTGGTGTTGCATTTAAAGAGCTACTATGGCTAGCTATATGATTGTATATGTTGAGTCATGTCGTAATCATGAATGCGTTAGGAAACATTTACTATGTTTAGTTACCTTAATTTGTGTTTTTATTATGTAAGTAACTTTAGACTGTTGTTTACTTATTTCTAAGTGACATCTAGGTTATTGGTTAAGGATAAGAAATAGTTCAAGTGTTATATGTTCAAATGAGGGGGTTAAAGTGAAAAAAGGGGGAAAAAAGATGATATGTACAAGAGTACATAAAATAAATGAGCACATATAAACAATGCCATTTATGTCCTATTAAAACAACTGCTTTACTTGAGAATGTGGAAAAAAAAAAAGTGGACAAAACATTGAAGAATAATGGTCGTCTTCAATAGTTCGGTTCTACTCCAATTTAAGTTCTAATATGCATCTAGAAACACAAGGTTTTATAATTATTTTGACTAAGAATGCCTTAAATATTGCAAAAAAAACATTTTATGGTTTCCAAAAAAATCCTACGAACCATCCAAAGTTATGAAATAGGGGAGGCAACAAGAAAAGATGGAGAAGTAGAGGGAAGAGAAGAGAGACAAATATGTAGGGAAGAGTTTGAATTTTCAAGTTAGATTAGTTAAGTTTTTTGTTTCCCTTTAGGATTATTTTTTTTCATTTTTTCCTTCTTAACATTATTTTATTGGGTATAAGCTTTATAAGGAGCACTCAAGGTGGATTGAAGAGCAAGATTAGGAATTTAAATAGCAATATTTCAATTGTATTACGTTCTCTTACCTTCTTCTTTGCATTAACTTTTTTTAATAATAAATTATGTGTTATCTTACTTTGTATGAAGATGTTTGCTTATTTAAGTGCTTCATTATCTATTTTAAACTTTTCATGTATAATAAATTCACAAGAAATTAAAGATTTAAGGATTTTATCTTAATTAACAAAAAAAATATGTAAACATTATAACTAAATCAACGATGACAAAAATTTGATTAACTGTGAGGGTCCCAAAGTTTAAAAAAAAGATTATAGATTTAGTCTTCTTAATCTTTTTGCTAATTAACCTAAGTTCATTGAATGACCAAATAATAAAGCAAGAATAATAGAGAAAAATCATTGGTTTAATCACATTTTGTCCTAATTTTTAGAGAAGATACTATAGATATAAACACACAAAAATTCCCTAAACTTTACTAATCCACTGAACTCCAAAACCTTAGCTATAACCTAAAAATGGTATAACCATATTCATTTTTTATATTTACAATGAACAGTTGGTTTCTTTAGTATTTTTTTATTTATATGATTTAGTTCATTAACATTATTTGGAGTTTCTTGAATAATAACACCTTTAGATCTAGTAGTTATAGTATATCCCAATAAGAGATGATATTTGGGCTCACTGTCCATTAAATTACTTGTTAACAAAGCGAACTTGCCTTTAGTTAGTCTTAGGTTAAATTGAAATAAATTATAGTAGTGATAGGATAATTTAAAGGCAATAGGAAACTGATCACAATAGGTAGTAGTAGTACATGGTCATCCTAAACATTATAAAAAGTGTTGTATATTATCTATTGCAGTATAATATGTTTTCTACACTATTTTCCTCAATTAAATTTTAAGCCATTTCGCCCTACATATTCCTATTCTATGGATTTTGCCTCTTTAGTGTATGGTTTTCGTACTTAATGGAGTGTATTACATGTTATAACATCTTATGTTTTACACAATTTGGTATTTAATTCTATGATAAGTCATGGAAAGCTATATACATAGCAGTGGTAAATGACTATAAAATAATTTATATAAATAATTGAATATGTTCTATACAATGTATGGTATATTTTTATACATTGTCATTTTTACATGGATTTAGTTCTATTTTTCCTTGCAGATAATTGTCGTAAAGTTTGAAAAGGCCAGATAATTTGTTTTTCTATTGGAGAGGGGCTACGAATACATGAAAGTTTACTAATTCTTTAACCAAATATCCTACTCAAACTTATGGATTTATAAAATGTGGGAGAAACATGGAAACTAATTTCAAATTAAAAGTCCAACTACTATAAACTATATTTTCTTGTATGATATAATATATAAATCATGTTGTTGAAAGCTTTGATCATAACCTTTTATTTTCACTAAATCAAAGGTTGGGCATGTGAATAGTTCAGACACTAGAAAAAGGAAAAAAAAAATTGCCATTGTAATTGGAAGCAAAATCATGATGCGATGTAATTACTTATTTATGAAGTTTCATTTTTTATAGCTCATGTGAATCCTATAATTTATGGCTAAAATGATTATAATGGAACGTCTCCAAAATCTAATAATATCTATACAAATAACAGTGTTGAATCAAAGGAGATTCCAATCTTAACTTTGATTATGAAAAACATGATTACTTACCAATGATTTAAGTTTATGTTATCAAATTCAAAAATAGGTGTATTTCTTAGTTAATTCAACTTGTAAAGTTTAAGCTTAGAGGTTAAATTGCAAGGGAATGGAAGGAAAAGCATGAATCAAGCTCTAAGACCTTAACTAGGTAGTTTTGAATGTGTTTGTAAGTTTTACTTATTGTTCAATTGATATAATGGCTCAATTTTATCATACTTTGCATATAACTTTTAAAAAGTTGCATAAATTTTTATTACATAAATCAATTCATGTCTTTAAAGTCATTGAATCCTTTAGGTAAGTCACATAGTCTTAAAAAAAAGCTTTAAAATTTGTTTAATGTAATATCCAACATTAGGTTAAGGTTTAGAAAGTTTTGAACTTGGTTTGAATCTTTTTTTTTTTTTTTTACCTTAAACACCTGGAGCAGAGGATTTAAACGGCGTCATATAGCAAGGGTCATATAACCTTTATCTTCCTAAGAGCTAAATGGCAGCTTCCAAAGGCCTCAATGATTTCCTTTAGCTCCCCAATTACTGTCTTTTACATCTCTATTAAGTAATAACTAGTTTTTGCTTCTAATGAATCCAATCCCTTCCTAATCTTATAAAACATTTCTAAACATTTCCATCAAATCCTTATGTTCTACAAACAAGTTTACAAGCCAAAAAATCTCTCAAACCCTAGAGTTGTCAACATTCATGTGCTGTCTTTTGAGATCCTTGTTTTTCTCCACTCAAATCTATTTTTAGTGCTTTTCTATTTTTCTAAGGTCTTGAGATTATCTTTGAGCTATTACTTCATTTCTTATGAAATTTTAATCTTTATTTTAAGCCCACATAAGCATATTCATCATTTTTTTTTTTTGGTTTTCAAACTCATTCAATCTCATTTTCCTTCATACAAACTTGTTTTGGGGTATTTAAATTTGCTATTCCTAAGTTTTTTAAGTGTTCAGGAGTTTCTTTGATAAAAGTTTTTTTATTTTGGGTGCTCATTTTGCTTATTTCAAGTTTGAATTTACATATATATCAAAATAGTAAATATTATTTTTATTTTTGTTTTATTCCCAATTTTAACTATCTAAATATTATTTTTTAGTGTTCAAATTTTGATTTTTTTTTTTTTGCACTTGGTTCTTTTATAAAATGAATTGGTTTTATTAAACAAAGGATAGATCATACATAAAGTAGAAAAATAATGCCTAATTTATTTGAATCTAATCATATTAGTTTTATGAAATTAGTAATTAGTTTTTATTGACATTTTAATAAATTTTTTAAGAAATTAAGATGTTATTTACTGAAAAATGTTTTTTAAAACCAACTTATAGAAGTAACTTAGAGAAATCATACCTATTGGATTTAAAATAGCCTAAAACTAATAATGGAATATGCTAAAGATTGCTTAAGAGTCATATCTCTAAGCATGAAGCTTATCCTTTACTCTAGCAATCTACATATCTTGTAGAAAACTATTCTCACTAAGCCTTCCTTCCTAAGCTTGATGCTTTTTATTTAGAGAATTGTTCAACTACTTCAATGGCTAAGCATTTGGATTTCATATATTCCTACTATCTCCAAACTTCTTCAAACTATGGTAATGTCCTGAAGTATAAGTTATTCTTTTGTTTGATTAATAATTGACATAAGTAGCTACTGCCTATAATTTGGTATATCTTGGAAAAACTCATAATTTCCATCCCTCTATATGTCACACATTAGTCTACCAAAGATAAGATCAAAAAATTATTTCAATTGTTTGTTTTTCCATGACCCTTTTATGATCCATCTTAATATTTCATTTCAATTAATAAGTGTGTATCTTAAGGAGAACTTCTATGAATCTCCTTTCATAGGTATGTTATGCATTCATAATGAAAGAATAAATTATCTCTAGATTCTAGTGAAGAGGAGTAAAGCTTACATCTCTTTGTTATGGAGTCCCCTCAGACCTACCACAAGTAAAGTGTTTCCTTATGATTGCTGGCCATAAGATGAATGCAAACCTTAGACTTGCCTTTAGAAACAAAACAAGATTATACCAGAATACTTCAAGCAACTTGTTCCTTTAAAAGTTTCTCCTGGACTGGATGGTGCATAGGCTTGATTGTTGATTTAACCAAATGATTATATCCTTGTTAGAGGATGTAGGTAAGTAGTGCAGTACAATGGTTTTTAGCTTCTCGATAGTACTCTTACTAAGGTGGCATTTTTTTCATATAAGGCTTCTTTTACCCAAATAATTAAAGGGATGACACCTCTAAAGTGGGAGCACGTTTAAATGATATTCAAGGTGAAAAAGTTCTCTAGTTTTTCTATCAAGAAGTTGGTAAGATTTCCATCATCAAGTTTATTTTTCAAGAGCATTATAGCTTGATGTCTCCACTTGTGCAAGTTTAGCATTATCTAAGAGGTGTTGTTTTAGGGGATGCAAGTCTAGAAACTTTTGTTCCTTAGGTATTGTGAGTTGATAAATCAAATCCATACAGATTCTTCATCAACTAAAATTTTCCATATTTTCTTTATCTTCAAGACTTTGTTTCTAAGATTTAATGATAAGATGTCAATCCCTCCCTCTTCCTTAGGTAAACACATTGTTTTCCAACAACCTTTGCTACATGGTCCATTGACTTTTCGATCCCCAATAAGCTTCTAAACATCTTTTCACTTCTCTTTGTTAAACTTCTAAACATTTGATAACATGTCTTGACCATTCGAATATTTTTTTTAAATAATTTAAGAAAATTATGAACAATTAGGATTTACCTATAAAAGATAAAGAATTATTGGACCAAGTACCTGTCCTTCATTGAATTCGAGATACTAGGGGTAGAAGCTCCATATATGTAGGTCTTTTGTGTGATATAGAATTCCAAGATAAGTAAAAGGTGGCAATTTCACCTCTAGGCTTATCAAACTTGAAATCGAACTTGATAATTGACTTATTGATCAGGAGAGAAACACATGGCTCTTGTTCCTATTCATTGTTATGCCTAATAATTTCCTAAATGATTCCATTACATTCATCAAGATAGTGATTGAGTGGGGATTTTCACTTGAAACTAATAGAAGAACATCTATAAATGCCAAATTGTATATTCCAAACCACTTAAATTTGTTATGAAATTTTAAATTTTTTCTCTCTTAATCCCATGGTTAAGGAACCTTGATAAAACTTCCATGTCAAAAGTAAATAGGTAAAGGGATAGTGGGTCCCCTTACCTTAGTTATTTTATTCCTTTAGTCAAATTAATCAAGGCTCCATTTACTATAATGTTGTGGGAGACTGCTAACATGCACTGACAAGTCTATAATTTTTTCCAAAAATTTAAGTGCTTACATTTTACTAATAATGAAGTTCTAGTTGATAAATTCATAAGGCTTATATAGGTAAATTTTGATTTCATAATTTTTATTTGGTCCTTTTCTATAATAGTTATTTAATAGTTCTTGAGTAAGGAGAATATTGTCTCCTACACATCTTCCCTCAGTAAATGCTTCTTGTGTTATGTTGACTGATGGTTTGAGAACCAGTTTGAGTCTTTAATTAAGTAGTTTCAAGATGATTTTATAGATGGTGTGGCAGTATGAAATATGTCTAAAGTCCTTTAAGGAGATGGAATTGGTAGGTTGAGACATAGGGTAATCAAGGTTTTATT
>JAOXYD010256904.1:0-16023 GCA_028565735.1 Pinacopodium congolense
ATACATATATATTTTCTATTAAATAAAATTTCATACAATGATATAAAGTTACATATATATTTTTTAAAATAATTTTTAATATAAAATTATTATTTTTTTTATTTTTTAAAAAATATTTTTAATTAATTGATTGATAATTTATAACTGCGAATAAACTGTCGGTTGAACTGTCAGTTAAAACGCTGGTTTACGGTTTTTAAATTAATTTAACCATAACCAAAATTATTAATAACAGTTCCGATTATGATTTAGAACCGTTGATCATTATTATGATTTTTGAACTGTAACCGCCGGTTTGCTGGTTAGAAATCTAACTGTGGTTAGGGCTATTTTTACTGTAAAGCTAATAGTTATGTATCCATCTAGCCCATGGTGAATCTTTGATGACTAACAACCTCCATAATTTCTTAGCCATAAATAATTTATTTCTCAAGATAATAAAAATTATTAAACTTCTTACATTTGTTTTAATATGTCTTTTCAACTAACTTTGGCCATATATCTCCTATCTTACTTCCCCACACATCTAAAGCTTCTCATCATTTTCTCCATTGTCTTTGCAAGTCCCTTTATTAAGAAAAAGTGCGTAGACCAATAGTTAATAAGTTGGAATATGTTAACTAGTTTAATATGATAGAAAATTAAATCTTTCATTAAATTTTTGTTTTTATGTGTTACAATATTAATAAATAAGATGATAAATTTCTCCCTTTTATTTATAAAATATTTTTAGTAATTAATTAATAATATTATTTATTTTATTATAAATATATAAAATTATAAAATTTTTATTATTTAATTGATTTATCATATTTTTATTTTGTTACTTATATATAGTAGCATCATATTTAATACTTAATATTAATTAAGTTTATTCATAATTGATGAATAGTGTTTATCATATTTTACTAATAATTAATATTATATCTTTTATTTCTATGCAAAAATAAATTATATATTTAATTTTCGTTTATTTTTAGGTAATACTAATAAGTAAATTGATAAATATCCTATATTTCATTATGATTAACACTTTTAAATATATTGAAATTAATTTCATGAATTTTTAATGTTAATATAATTAATTAATTTTTATTGTATTCTAATCAGTATATACACATGAAGTTGAGATTGAAGCGAGAAAAGATGGAGTTGTATAGGATAGAGTTGTAGGTGATATTTGTCTATGCATACAACCTTACATTTCAAAGATTCCCTTTATAGGAGACTATAATAACATATTACATCCTTATAAAGTTAAAGGTAATGTTGTAGGAGGAATTACACAAATGATTTGAGAAATTGCATGAAAGATGTATAGCTTCAAGACTTAATAATGGTGGGTCATTATTTTTCTTAGTCTATCAAATAGCATGGATCTCTTTCTATCATAAATAAGATTGATAGAGCTTTAGTTAATAAGGAGTGGTTGTCTTAATTACCAAACTCTAAGGCTTGTTTTAATAACCAACGATTTTCTTATCACACTCCCATAATGAATAAAAAATTCTTGCATAAAACCATTACAAGATATCCATTTAGGTTTAATAACTACTTGGTGAAGCTACCAAAATTTAGTAGCACAGTTTTAAAAGATATTGGTTAGGAGTTTTAGGGCATTAAAGCTTTCTTATGCATGAAAAAATTTAGTTAAATTAAGGAAGAAATCAAGACTTTGAAAACCCTCAAGGTCCTAAACTTGAGGAAAGGAATTATTAACTCCTTAGAGAGATTAAATATGATTTAAAATCTCCCTAAAAATGCTCTTGTAGACCCCTATCCTCAACTTGAAGAAAAAGTAACATTGTTGGATTATACCAAGGCTCTAGCCTTTCATAACTCCTTAATATGGTAAAGATCTAAAGTTTAATGGTTGAATGAGGGAGATAGAGACACAAATTTTTTCATTAGATAAATTCTAACCAAAAGGAATATCAATAAGATCTCCTCTCTTATAATCTCAAGAATATCTTTTACTAGAGGTCCATTCTTAGTTATCCAAGATAATGAGATCAACAATAGAGGGAACCTCCTCCCCCCTCCCTAGCACCCTTTTAGCTTCTATCTTTCATTATTAGAGAGCATATTTCATTTTAAGATGCCAAGTTCCTATCTAAACCATTTGAGAAAATTAAGGTAGAAAGAGAAATCTTCTCCCTTTACCCTTATAAGGCTTTAAGACTAAATAGATTGAATGCACATTTCTTCCAAAAACCTACCCTTTCATCAAACATTTGGTCACAAAAGTAATCATGGAATTTTTCACAAATAGTAAGATGTTAAATGAAACTAATAGAGCTTTTATATGCCTTATCCCCAAGACATATGTTCCTACCTCTGTCTAAAGGATTTTACACTTATAGCTAGTTGTAACATAATTTATAAAGTGATCTCCAAAATGTTAGCCAATAGGCTAAAAGTTGTCTTACCTACATATATCCATGCTTCCCAAGCAGCTTACATGGGTAGATAAATGGGGGATAATATAATGGTAAGACAGAAACCGTTAAAGAAGGCAAGTAAGGACTGTACAGTTAAAATTGGCATCCAAAATGCATGTGATTTTATCAATTGAAATTTTGTACTTAACGCACTCACTACATTTGGTTTCCTTGCTTCATTTATAGAATGCATATTACAATGCATTACCATAGGTTCTTATAATGCTCTAGTGAATGGGAAGCCTACAAAGATAATCAAAGGTCTAAAGGGCCTTAGGTAATCTGATGTTATTTGACCTTCCATATTCATTATGGTTATGAACGTTTGAGCAAACTTATTAGACTAGTTACCCTATAAGATTAGAATTTTAAATATCATTCTAGAAGTAGATAAGTAAACCTCACTACCCTATTCTTTGTAAATGATCTATTAATATTCTTTAAAATAGATGGTCATTCATTAAATGTGCTAATTACTGCTTTTAGCTCCATTGAAATGATGTCAAGTCTATTAATTAATAAGGAGATAAGCTTCCTTTACATCTCAGCAAGTGCACAATAAGATTCAAGGTGGCTAACCACTATCACAAGTTTAAAGTCCAATGGGTTACCTCTTACCTATCTTGGGATCCCATTTTCTTCATAAAACATGCCTATAGGGAGTTACATCCTTTGCTTAACAAGATACAGGAAAGGATCATAAAAGTTTTAACATTACCAACTACAACATAACTTACCATCTCAGTCTTGAATTTCCTGAATACTCTTTGGACTTCTCAGGTGATATTTCCAAAGATCATCATAAAAATAATTGATAGGATTATCAGAAATTTCCTATTTTTTAAAGTTGCTAAATAAAAGGGAAAGGCAAAGGTGAAATGATTATATTTGTGTTTTTAAGAAAGAAGGAGGAGTAAGGATCGTTCCATTGAAAAATATGAATAAGGTGCTTATGATCAAGAAGCTATGGAGAATTTTAAATGATAAATATGCATTATAAGTTAAATGGATCCACGCTTATTATGTGGAAAATGATAGCATTTAGAATGTTTATTCTAAAGCCAATAGCTCATGGGCAATGATTAACATCCTTAAAGAAAGAGAATTTATTAGAATGCAAATAAGAACTATGGTAGGAAACGGTGCCATAACCTCTTTTTGACATGATTTATGGATAATCAAAAGGCCTTTGGTAAGTTTTGTGATTTGAATATTTGACTGAGTATTATTCCATAAAATTGGATAGTTAAAGAGGTATTTAACACTAATAGATTTTGCTAGAAAGCTTATCGACTTCTCACACAAAACAATAGGTTATGAACCTTGTCCTTATACCTGATTGTGAAAATGAATGATTGTGAACCTATAATGCAAACAACAGGTATAAGAACAGATCATGTTCAGCCATCTTTAACCCTCAAAATCATAAAGTTAAAGAGCATAGCCTTTTAAAGTTCATACAATCTCACCCATATGCTTCATTCATCATTTGGTTGGTTATAAAAGGAAAATTGAATACACTTAATATGTTATATGGGTTCCTTAACATCACAGATATTTTTAAACTTTGTAAGAAGAATAGGGAAACACTATACCATCACTATTTTGGTTGTCATTATTCCAAGTATATTTGGGATATAATTTTTTAGCTATGCAATGTTCAAATACTTGTAGAGACTTGAATAAATATTAAATAATGGTCCTACAATTGTAATTCTTTTTATGGAGGGGATAATATGTTCTTCTAAATCTCATTAAGCGATGTAGTATGTTTACAATGAAAGGAAAGAAACCATAGAAACTTTGGAAATTAGGAACTTGATTGCGGTTGGTCGCATACAAAATTAGCTTAAATTAATCTATCTTTCAATGCACAATTTAACAATTAATTCGAGATCAACTTTTTGACAAGCATACCGGTCGCATCAAGTAATAAAGTGAAATATATTTAAGACTCCGAGTATCAATCCCAAAAGTTTATATGATGCAGGTACTAGATCAATCCGATTACAATTATATAGAGAATTCCAAATTAATTGATTAAAAAGATGAAAAACATTAAACTATCCTACTATGCTTTAAACCTTGTAATTTTGAATCAAAAAATGATTTATAAATTACTGTAAATTATTAAATTGTTGAATTCAGCCAAAGATTAGGTGATTAATGAATTAATTGATCTTTAAACAATTTTAAAGGTTGGATTAGAGTTCCTTCACGAATTTAAAACAAAGCTATAGTTAAGATTTATGCGTTTCTCTATTAAACTTAGTTTAAAGTTTGGTCATGCTTTAAATCTAGTAAATGGGATTTAATTTCAAGAAGTTGAGTTCTGAAATTTTAATCTCAAATCTCTAACTCTCACAAAAAATCCAGGTTTGTTTATGCAATGATTAATTCGTGTTGCTCATTGATTTTTCCAATAAATTAGGTTGATTTCTCAGATCCTACATTTTCTTTCACTTTAATCTTAGGTAATCAGTCCAAAATCAGAACTTTAAGACCTTCAATAAACAAAATCAGACCTTATTACATTTCTTTAAGCTCTCTTAAAACATTAAAACATCAATCCTAAGCTAGAAAATGGATTTAGCCACACATGATCATCAAAGCATATAAAACATGCATCTTAAGCCACATACTTTGATAGATCCAAAAATATAAGCTAAAATAATTAGTTTAGAAGTTATAAAATAGGTTTAGAAAGCTCTTGGATAAGTCTTGAACTCCTCAACATGATCTGGATAGTAACAAAGCTTTAGATTCCACAAGATCTTGCAGAAAATCAAAGAACATTCAAGAATATAATCATAAGAACAAGAACTTTGATTAATCTAAAAACAGAGAACATAAAGCTTTAATATGATTTTGGAAACCATGTATGTTGGTTTAGAAACAAAGATATATGTCTTAGCAATGTTCTCTAACAAAAAGCAACTCAAAACACACAATATAACTCAAATTACAAGTGTTTGAAGTTAAGAAAAACTAAGAGAGAAGGAAGAGCGATTCTCTCTCTCTGTCTCAAATTTAAATATGAATTCTTATTATTAATTAATGTTTTTGTTGTTGTTTTTCTATTTTTACAGCTCCTACAACCTCCCATGAAAATCATATAAGTAACATCTCATTCAAGGATTTTAACTAGACTTACAGTAAATCACATGAAATTGCATCAAAATGTTAAGATAATTTAGGTCTAACTAAATTTTAAGTGAAGTTTAAAAAATGACTGGAAGAACCTTTTATAAAATAGAACTCTTGAGACAAATTTATGTAAACAATTCAAGAAAAATTTAGTATTAATAATGATGAATTAGAGACTTGTGTTTTCAAAAAAAATTTAATTAATTTATAATTTAAAAATTTTAAAAATAATATAATATTTTATATATGAAGTTAAACTAAAGATAATGAATTTAGAAAAATCTAAGTATCATAAGTCTCTTCATATTAGTAGCATATAATCTTTAGTCTCTAGCTAATATACCAAAGATTACAATTGCTTTAGTGCAATAATACTCTAAGTTAATGAATAATATGAATTTAAATTTATAGCAAACACATAAACATAATGTCATAGCAGAAGAAAAGATAAATTTAAAACTAATTCTTATAGTGATTCAAAGAACAAAACTTTCTTACACTCACTCCTTATCTCTCACTCAAGATTCCACTATCTTCTTTTATTAATTAGGTGAAAAGAAACCTTAATAAAAATTTTGTTTTCCTTGGATAAAGATAAATCCTTCTATAAATCTTCCTTGATGGTGAAGAGGAACTACAAAACATTCTTTGAATTCCAAATTACAATCCCCATATTACAAAACAAATAACTCGTTCCTACTAACTTTAATACTTTGGTGCTCATTCTAAAATCTAAATATATTTTTAGGTTCTTTGAATGGAAACTCTTTGAAAAAAATAGACAAAAACCCAAGTCAAGCATTTTTCCACTTTGCATCCCACATTTGCTTAGCTAATACAAACCTGATAGCTCCTCATTCATACATATTTCATACATGAATTAAGAATTTATTTGATTCAGCTTTGGATGGAAATCCATGTGATTACTATACATATTAAGTTAAAATCTTTAAATGAGATGTTACTCATGTGATTTTCCTATTTGATTAGATTTTATAAGATTTTGAAAAGCAATTTGACGTACCTTTGGGATTAAAAAAGTGGTGTATCCAATTTGTGATGCAAAAGAATCAAGTGAGGAAGCTCCACACCAAATTTCATGATCAAAGGACAAGCGAAGAAGGAGTTACAGTGAAAAGTACAAAGGAAGGCAAAAGCTAGAAATCCCAACAAGAGCCTACGGGGTGAGCCACGAAGGAATTGGCTAGAAACGTCATAGCCGTGGCCCACCTCATAGCCAATTACACATTATTCACCTTTTAACCTAGTTTTTTTTAATGTATTTTTGCCTTAAAACTTCTTCTAACAACCATCAAGCAAGAGGAAACAAGTCCTAAGCCATCTTAAAAGGTTTTCATGCAATTATGAAGGATAAGGAAGGATATAAACACATTAAATCGAAGATCAAGGAAAGAAATTAATACAATTATTAAGGACTCAATAATTCAAGAAAAACCCATCACAATCTTTTCTATTTCCTTCTTCTATTAGTTTTTTTATGTGATTAATAAGATGTGTAGGAACTAATACCTTCATAGGATTTAGAATCTTATGAACTTTAGGACGTAGTGTTCTTTGTTATTCTTAATTTAGCTTTGGATTTCTAGATTTTGAATTAGATTTATTTATGGATATTAATGACTTTGGATTTAAATGTTATGCATATTTAAAAATTGATTCTGAAGCTTTGATTTGAGTATGATTAGATTGAAATATCAATTATATACTTTCTATCACTCCATAGGTAAAATATATTGCATGGGGATAGGCTCACATAAGTTGTCCTAGTTAGCTATGATCTTAGCCAAAACAATAGGTTCCATAGAGTGAATTAATGAATTCAATCAATAGTTTAGGATAAAGAGAACATTCTCTTGAATCATTGACTTAAATGTGATTGTATAACTCAAGAGTATGTGTGATCTACCTTAGGAAATCTACATTCTAAATAATCTATAAAACCAGTTAAATCAAGAGTAACAATGAACAAAAACACATCCTAAAGAGATTAGTTACCTAAATCCTAGTTTTGTCATTGCATATCAATCTTTCTAAGTTGTATTAGGCATTTATTTCAATTACTTTATTTATTTTCATTATTAAACCAATCAATCATCTTTCCACTCCTTAGGTTAGATAATTTAGATAGAAATTTATTAGTAATAGTAGTCCTTATAGATTCAACCCTAAATTCACCTTAACTATATTACAATTGATAGGTACAGTTGCCTATTGTTGTAATGTGGTATTGTCAGAGTGTTTCTTATATAATTTTGATTAAAATTTTGGTACATTACAAGCACATCAAAACCCTTAGACAAATTGAATGTTATAAAAATTAAATTTAGAAAAATATGATCCTTAATTTTTTAACAATTCAAAATTTTCAAAAGATTAAAAACACCTCATTTTTTATAAAAAAGAACTTGGCAAAACTCAATTTCAATCTTCTCTTAAATTTTTATATAAATTAAGAGGCTTTTATTTTAAGAATCAAAACATTAATTCCTCTTAATAAGTGAAAAATAAGATGTATAAAGAACGAAAATGATATGTTATCAATGTAGAACTCTAAAAGAATTTGCAAGACCTATGTAGGCTACGAGAAAATTCACATTGATTTTTTCATATTAAAAGTCATAAATCACTCTTGAACTTAATCTAATTGACTTACTCTTCATTTAAATAATCATGAAACTCATTATTTTCCTTAATTCCTTTATTTATGCTCTAATTGTTCACTAGTTAATCCATAAGGCTCGATGGTCTTCATAGTGTCTATCTAACTTTAATTGTCAAATATTCTTAAATAATTTCATATTGTTGTCATTTAATCACCAAAAAATAAAACATTAGTAACATTTATATATTATTATCATAAAAAGATAAATTGGAATCTTCCCTAGTTTAATAATACTTTTCTATGTATTTTTATATTTATCATACACCTTAGACATTTAACTCTTTTGTAGTGAGTCATGGATTTATAAGAATAAATCAAATCATTATATGTACCTTAGAATGTTCCCAAATGATAAGCTTATCATTCTTATGTTATATGTAAATGATATCTTAATAGTTAGACAAGACACTATTGTGAATAATGGTTTGAAAAAGAAGTTATTTGGCTTTTTTAACATGAAGATTGAGGGCAAGCTCAACAGATTCTAGGCATTCATATTCTTTGTGACAAGAAAGATGAAAAGTTATAGTTGTCACAAGAAAAGTATGTTAAGCGGATTCTGATTATATTTAATATGAAATGTTAAACTAGTTAACACACCTCTTGCCAATTACTTTACATTCAGTAAAAAGTCTTGTCTTTCTAATTAATAAGAAAAGGAAGAAATGGCATCAATTCCTTACTCCTCTACACTTAGGAGTCTAATGTATGCTATGGTTTGCACTAAACCAGACATTTCTCATGTAGTTGGTTTAGTTAGTATAATCCTCTCTAATTTAGGAAAAGATCATTGGTAGGTTGTGAAGTATATATTCAATTATTTGAGAGTTTCTTCTAAGATTTGCTTATATTTTGGTGATTCAAAACCAATTCTAGAAGGATATACTAATGCAGATATGGAAATTGGTCTTGATGGTAGAAGATCAACCTCAATGTTTGTGTTTATTTTTGTAAAGGGAGTTATATCCAAGGTAGTATAAACTACAAAAATGTGTAGTTTCATCCACTATTAAAGTAGATATATTGCTTTGACTAAATCAAGTAGAGAAATGCTTTGGATGAAAAGATTTCTCTAAGAGTTGTGTTTGAAAGAAGATCAATATGTGGTTAATTGTGATAGTTAGAGTACTTAGAAGTTGAGCAAAAAAAAAATATTTCACTACCACCCTAAGTATATTGATGTAACCTACATGATACTGTGAATAAGTAAGAAATGACTTTGAAGAAGATTATCACAGATAAAAATCCTGTTGACATGTTAACTAAGGTGGTGATGCGTGATAAACATTAGTTCTCTGCCAAGTTAGTAGGAGTGAGTTGCAAATGGGCAGTTGATATATAGATAGGTCCCCATGGGCTCGAGGAGGAGATTGTTAGGCCTATGAGATTTATTAGTCCAGCCCATATTAATTATTAAAAAATAAAAACAACAATCAAAAGACGTTTTTCAATTTTGGAATCTCATACATGCACGAAGAACGAATTTGGTGAAGTTTCATCATCATTCATAGAAAAAATAAAAAGAGCCTTAATCTTTTTCATGCAAACCAAAGAATGGCTAAGGAAAGTCAAAGATTAATTTTTGTTTTTGTTTCTCTTCCTCTCTTTTTTTTTTGTGAAATTTAACTTAGTTAGCAAGTATTTTGGGGAGGGTGTCAGAAGATTATTCCTCTATTTTTCTTAATATGATCATTCAAGAAGGGGTTGTTTTAGAGAGGATTAATTTATATTATTCTCCATAAGTTGTGGTCTCAAAGGTGGATTTATTTTGAAATATTTCGTACTTGTTAATTTTGATAATAGATTTTACTACGGAGTTTATCCTGTGGATTTTCCCTCTATACTAGGGGGTTTTCCACGTAAATCATGTGTCTCATTGTTTAATAATTTTCTTTGTTTATTATTATTGATTGTGCATTAGTTGACTTGAAATAATTGTTTGGTACCTATGACTAGTTTAATTTACACATTTTGCATTGGTAATAGAAGCCCTAATAGGAGTTTGAGGGATGATTACAAAATAGAGACAGCATTAGGAACCCCACTTTGCCTATCTAAATGTTTACCTAACTTTATGAAGAACTTTGCATTTTTAGGAAATATTGAAAAAAGGTCTAATTAAGAAAGTACAATTCTAAAAGCCATCCTTCTAAATTTTATATTTTAATAAGAAGACATCACACACACATACACACACACACACACACACATATATATATATATACAAACGATGTATTTTGGAAGATTTAAGAGAATTTGGTGAAAATAAGTGACTAAGGGGACTTTAAAATGGCATTTAAATGGTTTGTTTGGGATTTAATAAAAAAACATGATTTTCAATTTTTAACATTTTGACTTGAAAGGATTAATTAAGAAGAAGTATCTAAAAGAAAAGATCCTAAAATGGAATTAAATGGGTACAAAAATATCATTTACTCATGATATAGAGCAAGTTTGGTTAAAGTAAAAAAAAAATGGTTTGAAAAAAGTTTAAAGAATATAATAAATGCATTAAGCCTAAAATGAGTTTTCAAACACTAAAAGTATTATAATAAAGTAGGAAGCAGGACTTGACACTTCATAAAAAAACGTAAAGGGACATGATGGATATGTAGTTAAAAAATACAATATTATCAAAATTGATGAAAAAAAACTCAATTTGTTGGTAGGCCAAAACTCTAGCAGATTGTCAAAGAAAGGAAATGTGATCCTAATGGGATTATAGGACCAAACTAATCTACTGACCTTAATTTTATTTTTAATCAATTTTTTATTCTAGACTTTAATCTATGTTTTTTTATTATGTTTATTTTTGGAAATTGGATTGGACTATACAGTTTATTCATTACAAGCATATATAGGTCTAATTATATTGATTATGGTTCACTCTCTCTCCACATACCATTTTATTAGGCCAAATAATCACAAATAAAAAAACATGTAATAATGATTTTTTTTATCAAGAGATTCTGATTATTACATCTAATATAATCGAAAGCTCTCTTCTCTACTCATTTATAGCCTTTTCAACACTAAAATCCTGACTTTAGTTATTCTTGTAGGTTTTTTTTACCTTTTTGGTTTCCCATCTAGTTACCATTTTTGGTACCAAATTTTAAAAGTTTTCAATTGTGTCAAATCATGTCATTGAAAACTGCCTCCCTAGAAACTCTATTCCAACTCTAGCTCCTCTCTTGAATGTTAATGTGCCTCAACTTGCTGAAGGTGAAGTGAATGAAAATACCACTCTTAAAAACTCCTAGAAGCAAGTGGTTGGAAATACAGGTTCTAGCTTAAGTTTTTTCACATATGCCCCTTGATAATAGGAACAGCTAAAAAATTGTTTCTCTTCCCAAAAACATTTTGGGAGATGGAGCATAGGATCAAATATGGTATAATGGACGTTCTATTAAAAAATGAAAGCCTCTTGCTTTTCAAGTTCCAAATTTGAGACCCAAATGCAAAGAATAAAAAAAGTTGGCCTTTGGATTGTTTTCAATATACCTATCTATACCTATTGAAGTGGAAGATACTATGAAACTTGAGGAGATGAAATAAAAGCATGTCCATTATGGATTCTCATACTTAATGTCCCTCTTGGACTAAACTATCTAGCTAGTTTCATTGAAAAATTTTGTTTATAAATGAAGTTAATGCTGCAATGAAGAGGTTATGCTATGTAATAATTTGTGTTGAAACCACTTATGGAAAGATGTTCCTAGATAATATTCCTATCTGTAAACTCAGTGAAGAGAGGAATTTGTTGAAGATGAGCTAATATTTTCCTACCTCTAGAAGCCCTTTATGCCAAATCAAACTAAATGTTAGAGGCCTTCCAGAAGAAGGTTTATTACAGGAGAATACAATGAATTGATGAACCTTACAGTGCAAAATCAATTAGAAGCATCTATGGAAATGGGTATCCTGGACAATATAAGCTAGAAGAAGGACACAAATCCCTGCACTAATGATAAGAAAATACCTTATAAAGATGATGCAGTAGGGGAGCAAGGAAAACAACAAAGTATAACTTACCTATACAAAAATGTAAAAAAATGTACTAGAAGGAAGAAAATGAGGTTTTAATGCTGAGGGAGAGAAGAGCCTAGAGGTTATTAGTTGTTAGGATTACATGGTTAAAAAAATCAAGATATCACACCTAGTGCTGGTCCTAGGATTCAGTAGAATATAGATGATTCACTAAGCACTTTTAGGATGCAGGATGAGGAACTGAATAAAGATGCTAGCCCATCTTTGAATCGACTTGTAGTTCTTAAGAGGAGGCTTTCAAGCTTGTGTAAAGCAGGAATTCAACCAGAAAATTAAAAAACCAAGTTAATGGTAATTCCATATCTCCTTGATAATTATGTCAGTTTTATTTTGGAATGTGAGGTCCTTAACAGCTCATCTAAACAATAGTATATTTTGGACTACATAAAACAAATAAATTATTAAACTGTATTTTTACTAGAAATTAAACTAAAGCTAGAATCTTATAAGAACACTTGGTTCTTACCTAAAGGTTGGAAGTTAATTATCAATCATCCATACCACTTTAATGGTCAAATTGTGATTGCTTATTATCCTGGTATTATATCAATCTCACATTATTAATCCATTAACTAACTTATTTATATAGAAAACGTTTTTATTCCCATTCAAATTTGGGACTATTTTTTTTGTAACCTATGCTTCTAATCATGCTTTTAAAAGAAATGAGCTATGGAACAAAAATTTAAGGGTGAAGAGCAATGCCCAATCTCCATGGTTAATAACTAGTAATTATAGTTGTATTTTGCTCCCAACTAAAATTGACCTTACAAATGGCCATATAGTATATTGCAAGCAATTCCAGGAGTTTGTTTATATGCTAGTGATGACGAATCTTAGGTAAGACAGAAACTTCTTTGCATAGTCTAATAGATAGAAATGAAGAAACTTCATTAGAAGAAAACTAGACAGAGATCTAGTTAATGACTTATGGCTAGATGAATTTTAATGGAGTAAAGAAGTATTTAGAAATCATATGGTTTTAGATTAATGTCCAACTGAGATTCAAAATCTAACTTGTAGAATGAGTACCATGGCCTTAGGCTCTTCATCAGCTTAACAAAGGCGTCAAGTTATAATGAGGTGATAAATGAGGAAATCAAACTTGATATACAAGGTTTTGAACAATTTAAATTGGTCAAGAAACTACATAAGATAAAGGAGAAGCTAAAGTTCATAAGTAAAGAGCAGTTCAAACTTGACCATGTAGAAATGGAAATAGTTAGAACCATATTTGAATTGTGTTAAGAGGAAATCTATCTAGACCCCCTAAATATATAAAAATATGAGCAGGAGGTTCAAGCTTTTAAAAGCTACACCAATGCTTTAGAAAAACACCACTCAATTCTCAAACAAAAGTCTAGGATATTGTGGTTTAAGGGGGGAGATAGAAATACAAGTTTTTTTTCATAGAACTATCCTAAGCAAAATAAATTATAAAATCACTTAACTTTGAAAAGCTAATGATTCTATGAGCTATAATCAAAATAAGTTGAAGGCTATTGTGTTTTAACACTACCAAAATATTCTAGGTCATTAGGAAGAGATTGGAAATGGCAATCTCCCACTCACAGTGAGTAGCAGAATTAATGAAGAGCAAGTTACGACATTGATTAAAATAGTTGAGGATCAAGAGATAAAGAGTAAGCTTAAATATCTTAATCTTAATAAGGCCCCTAGACCTAATGAACTTAATACTTTCTTCTTCTAATAGTCTTGGAGAAGATTGATTAAGGGAGCAAGTGACTAAAGTAGTACAAGAATTCTCAGTTGTTAAAAGAGATCACTAAGACTCATACTTGCCTAGTTCCTAAAGTCCCTAATGCCCCCAATTGAAGGATTTCAAGCTTGATCATATACAAGATTCTAGCTAATAGGATGAAGCTAGTAATGAGTTATATTATAATCTTTACTAAAAAAACTTTCAGGACCTCTACTTGAATTGAATAGGCTTAAAGCTTTCCAAGAAACCTCCTGACTTCCCGGCTATATATGTTTTAGCAAATAAAGACTCTTGATGGGGTACTCTCTAAGCAGCACGACTTTACTTCCTCCCAAAGTTTCCTAGTTACATAATGCAATTTTTTCTAGATTTTTCTTATTTTAGATGGGAATGCAATTGTTGTATCAGATAGTTCCTCCAAAGTAGACTTAGCAGACTAACCTAGGATAATAGCCCTTTCCGTATAACACTAAATCAAGACTCGTGTTCAAATACGTAATTCCTTAAGCTGAATGCCCCCAACCTTGGCAAGCCATACCTCTCACAGGGGTTGATTCATTAATTTTTGATCTTTTTGTAACTAGGAGACTGGAATGTTATTCGGGCCAAACATGGTGTTGTTATTGTCTAAATTTAATGAGGTAAAAAAAAAAAGGCTCGCATCAAAGTCGTATACCTTTCTAGAAAAATTATTGTTCGCCTCTGTAATGATACTTGGAAGGGTTAGTTCCCATGGCAATGAATCCCAATGCAGAATGAAACCTAGACAAGGTCATGTGAGAAACACAACAATGATCTCATAAACCAGGATAAAGGTAGGAATATTGGAGATAACATTTTAATGGCTTAAGAAATCATCAAATACTATAATAATAGAAGTGATTTTATGAATTGTGCTTTGAAAATTGACTTTCACATACCCTATGATTCAGTTAGCTAGAAGTTTATTGAAAAAGCTTTGGATGTAATGGGATTCCCTACTTTCTTCCCTGGATGGGTTATGCAATGTATATCCATAGCTTCATTTAATGTCTTAGTGAATGAGGGAACCTACACTTGTATTCCTTAGAGAAAGGAGTGAGACAAGGAGATCCTTTATCTCTTTACATCTTCATATTATGCATTGAAATCCTTGCCTCTATTCAGAAAACAAGGGATATTTCTTCTTTTTATTATCAAAGTAAATACAAGCAACTGAGCACCACTAATCTTAATTTTATTGATGATGTGATGCTCTTGTGTGATGCCAAGAAAGGATCTTTGGAAGTCTTGCTTAATGCTCTACATATATTCTCAAGTTTCTCAGGTTTGAAGGTTAATTTAGAAAAAAAGTAAAATCTTGTTTTCCATTACTGTAAATGGCTAAGATCATGAAACCTTTTACCTTCATTGGTACGCCTCTTACTTTTATGCCTATCACTTCTTTTCATCTTAAGTTCTTAGGATTGCTAATAATATAAACTATCATATAAGGATTACTTACCACTATTAGAGTAACTCCAAACCAAAATTAGCAACTGGTGTAGTAGAATGCTAATGTATATAAGTGGAATCTAGCTTATTGTCACTACTTTGAGTACTCTATATGTTTATCAATTTGTATAACTAATCCTAAAAAAAAATCATAAAAACTATAGAAAGAGAAATGATAAATTACCTATGAAGTGGAGATGCCTCTAAACCTGCTAAAGTTAAAGTGAATGGACTATCATCTATAAACTTTAAATAAAAGATGGTTTAGGAATTCATACAGTAAGATTAGCAGTATAATAAATCTTGTAAAAAAGACTATGGAGAATTTTTACAAATGAGGAAACATTATGGGATTAGGTGGATCCATATTTATGGTATGAAATTCAGTCTAAAGAAGGTTCCATCCACCTTATTCCCCATTTGTACAAACTAATACATGCCTTACTATCAAGAGGTAAAGTAGAGGAAATCGTTGTTAATAATAGGTAAAGTTATAGCCATATAAA
>JAOXYD010256914.1:0-29673 GCA_028565735.1 Pinacopodium congolense
CACAAGATCTAGCAAGAAAATCAAAGAACATTCAAGAATATACACATAAGAACATAAACTTTGATTAATCCAAAAAATAGGAGAATATAAGTAATGATTTGAGTTAGAAAACTCCCTATGATTGTTTAGAAACTCATATACACATCTCAGCAATTTTCTCCCATAAACAATAATTCAAAATACACTATAAAACTCGAATTACAAGTGTTTAAAGCCTAAACTATCTAAGAAAAACTAAGAGAGAAGCAAGAGCTTCTCGAACTAAGATTAGATCTAAAATCTACTGGCTAATTGCATGTTTTAGTGTGTGATTCTTGGTTGTATGCAGACTCTAGAGACTCCCCCCATGTGCTACGAGATAGGGGAATTAATTGGAGACACACTAGAGCCAGCAACTTGGAGATTTGGAGTCGAAATTGTTGACTATGGTGATCAATGGCACCCAGCCTCCATACAACAGCACCCTAAGAGGGTTCTATTAATGCTCGATTTTTGCACTCTTAAACGGTACGATGTTCTTCCTTCAACGGCACCCTCTGAAGGTGCCATTAATCGAAAGAATTAATGTGAATTCTTCAAGTTTTTTATTCTAATTTTCATGTCCAAGCTCCATCCTGCCAATTAAACATAATAACACATAAATTTAATAATTAAGCACTGAATTAGGGTTAAATTAACAACAAATATCATCCAAAAAGACTATACATTTAACCCCTAACATCGGTTCACTTATGAAAAAGCTGGTATTAAATTAGTTGTTATTAGTGCATTAAAAGATAGATTAATTTTAGCTAATTTTGTGTATGACCGAGTGTAATCAAGTTTTTGGCACCGTTGCTGGGGAATTTTAATTTTAATATTAGGAATATATCTGTGTCAATTACTCTAGAGATTTGTTTCCTTGTGTTATTTCTCTGTGTCTGTTTAATGTATAGATTAGTGGTTGCTTTCTTTATTTTGTTTTGTTATCATCTTTGCTTGTATAGAGAGCGGTCTTTTGGTGACTTTGTTTAGTCATCAAAAAGATGTGGATGCAACAAGACATTTGATATGATTACCAATGTTATGAGACTGAAGTTGAAGTTAGATGGGGTGATAATTGGACAGATCATTTTGAATCCTTTGATGATACCTATGCTCCTGAGTCGAATGGTTACCCTGGTTACTCTTAGCTCAATCTATCTTGTTTTTAACAGCCTTCACCCATGTTTTATTAAGAACATTTTCTGTATTTAGATGTTGATTACACCTCTAGTTAGATGGATCACCCAAATTATTTTTGTCTTAATAAAGTTGCCTTTGAAAACTGTTTAACTAGTGGGCCTCAGTTGGAGAATGATCAAAGAACCATGAAGGAAATTTTAGCATCAGTTAGCGAACTTGATCATATAAAATCAAGTAAGTTAAAAGATAGTGGCGAGACTACACTAGCTTTAGGTGATATTTTTTGGAAGATGTTGATTTGAGAGTGATAACCAAGCTATTGAGTGCATAATTGATAGCATATTTAGTGAGGACTTGAAATTGAATAGGCAAACATGTTGTGAAAATTGAGGGTATGGAGGATTCCAAGGCAGCATTTTAGAGCTTTGATTTCATAGGTATTTGAGCTTTTGATTCATGATCAAGAGTTGCTAACCTAAACTTTTTATCACAATTCTTTGTTCAAGATAAACATCATGAATTAAGGACCCTTTTGAATGGTATAGGAAACCTTCCAAAATTGTTTTGTCAGTCAAAGGATGAGGATGAGAAGTTAAGTGATAGACCTAGGCTGAGATTGAAAATTATTTAACCCTAGCGTCCAGCTAAAAGACCATAAAGAAGCACTTGTTAGGAGGCAACCCAACCATAGAAGTAGGATTTCATATAATTTCAATAAAATGGTGTGTTTTTAGCATGTTATTAATGTGTTTCTTTTAGTATGTTTTTCTCTTTTTTTTTGTGTTTTATTCTGTTTTTGTTGCTTTGACTTTTTTATCTTTGATTTTTAAATAGTTACAATTTTACATCACGGACAGCTTTCACGGTCACATTTTTACCCAAGTGTATTTGTTTCCTTTCTCTCACATTTTATGCTTATTTTTTGTGATTTATAAACATTGGAAACAATGTTCAATTTAAGTGTGAGGGAAGGATAAGTTATTTGAGCACACTTGAGTATTTATTATCTAATAGTGTATCAATTTATTGATTTTCTTTTAATAGTCTATAATTTGTGAAAAAAATTCGATTTTGATGCTTATTATTGTCAATACTTTTTAAATTTAATTATTTTGATAAATTAAAATGTTATATGTTTAATTTTAACTATTAATGACTAAAATTTTTTTAACTCATTTCATAATTTGGATAACGAATAATTGATGATTAGAATGATATTCCACATATAAAATGCAACTTAGTGAGTACTTTTATGACTTCTTTTAACACACTTTTCTCATTCAAAAAATAATTAAATAAATTAACTTAGTTAGATAAATAAGTGAGTAGAATTCACTCCACTAATTCTAATCTTATATATATATATATCTATGTATATAAAAAATAAAGAAAAAATTAAAAAAGAAAGGAAAAGAGATCAAATATATAAATAAAAATAGAAAAGGAAGAGAGTAATATATACATGTGTATAAGGTTTAAGTTATTCGTGGTGTTTTTCGCTATTTGATTTATAGTAATTTAATTGAGTAACTTGGGTTATTCACGACAAAATATTTACCTTCGTGTAAAATAATCAAGTTACTTCTCAACTAAACTATTCACGTAATTAATTAATTAATTAAATTTTGTCTTAAATAAAATATGTGCAAGTGATTAAAAATTTGATGCATTAAACTCAGTATATTTCCCATTTACAAGAGGAATTGATTTTTAGGATTTAAGTTGAAGATTAAAAAAGAATGAAATGATTTAAATGCATTTGTGATTTCATATGATTAATTGATTATATATCATTTCAATGATTCATTATTTTTGAAAATTTAAGAAAATTTTTTAAATAATTATGATGTCAATCTATATTTAATTTGCCTATAATTATATACTAGTTTGAGAAAGTTGACTGATTAGTTTGCTTGAGGACCAGAAAAAACTTAAGTGTGGGGGAGTTGTTAGGTTAAATTTATAGTGTTTTTTGTTGTTAATTTATGTCAATTTACCATTACTTATATTCTTGAATGTTTAATTTATGTTTAGAATTGTTTAATTTGCAAATAGATGTGAAAAATGGAGAAAATGTGAAAAAAGCAGTGAAAAAAATCAATTTCCAAACCATCAACGGCGGTCTAGTAGCCCCAACGTGAAGGATGAACACACCCAAGGTGAAGGAGAAAAAAACTGGCCATTAACAGTGGTCCACCGTTCATTAACGACACTATTATTCGATGGTCAGTCAACGGTTGATCATCGATAGACTCATTTTCTGACTTAAATCTTCTACATTTGTAGTTGTCTTCTTTCTCCACTTGTAGCAACTTCTCCCCTATATATAGGAGGCCTTACCAGACGTCTAAAGCATCATTTTAGGATAAAAAACAATTTAGTTTAGTTAGTTTTCATATTAGGTAGTTTTATTTTTTTTTTCCTTTCAATCTTTTGTAATATGAATTTTCAGGTTGTTTGTAGATTCGAGCAACTGTAATCACATTCTTTAAAGTTAGATAACCATCTAAGGATGTGATTCAGTTCATTATAAACTCTTAATTTCGTATATTATTGTTGTTTTTTTCATTAATCAAAGCATTAGTATTTAAGTTAATTATCTTATGATCTTTGATTAATTTTGATGCTTAATGTTAATTTTTAGTAAAGCTGGGTTATTAGATGTGTTTATTGATGGTTAATTGTATTAATTAATAGTTAATGCATGATTAGTGAATTAATCTTTGTTTATTGAATACTTAATAGTTGTCCTGAACTGATACTTAGGATATTGCCATAAGATCTTCTAGGATCTGACAGGTTCTACCTAGGTTATTAGAAAAATTAATAAACAACATGGTTTAAATCAGTGAAATAACTAAAGACTTGGTTAATCATGAAGGTGCTAGTTTTGAAGTAGGGAAATTTATGATTAGACTTCCTAAACTTTAAGTCTGTTACCTAAGTCTGAGGCATAGCTAAACCTTAGGATATGACCAATAGAGATCAACAAATATCTTAACCATAATGTTATCTTGGTTTAGTGAAGATACCATAGATTAAGCGTCACTAATCCATCAATTAAATTGTCAACCACCAAAGCTTTGAATAAATAAATTAGGAAAAGCAATCGTAAACCCTTTTACAACTTATTGAAAGCTTTCTATGTTATAGTTTTCCTGTAGTATTTTTTTGTAAATCTTAAAGCTGAGTGTTCTCTAGATAATTATAATTTGATTGACCTAGTACTTACAATCACATATACACTTCCTCATGGGATGAATACTCGGAGTCTTAAAAACCCTCCACTATATTACTTGTTGTGGCTGGTGCACTTGCTAAAAAGTTGGTTTTAAATTAATTTTTATTTTGTTCATTGAAAAAATAGATTAATTTGAGCTAATTTCATGTATAACCAACCGCAAGCAATCAACATACCATATAGAGTGTTTAGGTACATCGTAAACATTATTACTAAACCATGTAGTTATAAATGCTGAAGTTTCATTGTTACTTTATTTGCATTGCGTTATAATGTTATTCTAGAAGATTGTCCTAGCAAGGCACTTGATTATTTTCATACTGAGCATTTATGAAGATTGGAGATATTGGAGCCTTATTCCCTGGCGCTTCAAGATTCCCTTTCTAGAACTACTATTGTTAACAGGAGAAGCAAGACAATACCACCTCCGCTAATGGCCTCTCATAACCCTTCAAAAGATAAAGCTTGTCCCGTAAACTCCATCTATGGTAGACAAAGTTTAGAAACAAGGCCTCCACACAATGAATACAAATATTCAATTATTAATGGAGAGTAATAAGTGATTAAAGTGTTAAATAGACACCATCAAATTGTAGGTCCAATAGGTCTTAATACAGTAACAATCTCAATATTAGAAGCTCAAGAAATATTTTCATCTTCAGCATATCGACATGTATAGCCCACCACCATCTCCCCAGGATCTCCATAAGCCTTCGTTGTCCCTTTTATTCTGTTTTTCAATTATTCATTTATTATCATTTTTTATTTTATTGTGTTGTTCATATTATTGTTGCTTGGGTTTCTCTTCACATTAAGGAAAATGTGTTGTCTTAGTGTTGGGAGGTCACACTTGCTTTATTGTTTCCATATTACATGTCATTTACATTTTACTATTAGCATTTTGCAAGACATGTCATATAGGAGGCATGTTTTAGGTTTTTTAGGTCAAAATTTTGCACTTAAGTCTTTGTGATGTGTTATACCATGAAATTCTGTCACTATAGTTGGAATGAGATTGAGGTTTATGCTTAAATTTTAGTTAGACTACTTGAGTTGAAGGTCAACCATGCTAATTGATTAAAGTAGTTAGTTGCAGAAACTTGGTCAGAACTTGATAATTGAGTAATTAGGCAATGTTTAAAAGCATGATGGATTTTCATATGAGCCTATATGACTCCATTATAAAGTCATTTCATTTTCCTTGTTATATGTGACACTCCCCAAGGTGGATTACTTTTAGAACTTGCTTTGAAGTAGTTTGAAATTACTAGATGCATGTTCTATAAAAATGATTAAAGCCCTCTTTGCTTTTAATACCTTGGCTTTAATGACCCACCTGATGCATTATCCTTTGTAACCTTTTCCTTATTTATAAAGTAACCAACCTATTTTAAAAATCTTAAACCTATTAACCTTACCCAATCACAAGTCTATTAAAGTGTTAAGTGAATATTATCTATAGTTAGGGACTTTTACTTTACAATTCATTCTGAGATGATTTAAAAAAACAACTAAAACCTTTGCTTTATGTTATATACATATTTTCTATTTTTATTTCCTGTCTTTTTTAGTTTTATTAAAAAAAGAAAGAAGGAGAAAAATAAAGAAAAACAAAAAAAAACAAATAACGCATCAAGAGTTAGTGCTAATAATAGTTAGTGATGACTAATTAAGTAGTCTGTTGTATTCCTAGTATCTCATAATTAATATTTTGTTGTCCCTTTACACTTAGAACTTTATGAAACCTTGTGAGAAACACTTCAAAACCATTTTGACTCACCCTAACCTAAGCCCCATTATAATCATGAACAAATTCCTTTTGAATATTGATGAATTTGACATCATATCGTAATATGTTCTCTTCAAAGGAGTCTTGAGAAAAACATCATTCCTTAAACACTTAAGTGAAATGATTGAAATCGTGAGAAAAATTCATCATGGTTTTATGCTTACCTTTATAATTGAGTTTGTTTATGTGTACTAGTTAAAATTAATCATGAAGTGTGTAGTAACTTGATATTAGAGTTTTCAAAGATTAAAAGATTGGATGAACTTTATCTCTTTCAAAACTAAGTGATAGAAAGTAACAGTTGGGTTTAAATTGCATGAGGACAAGCAAAGGTTTAATTGTGAGGAAGATAGTAGATCTATTTTAAGAATTAGTCTTTCTAAATGTTAAGTTTGTTAATTTCATGTTTTTAGTGGATTTAGGACTTGGTTTGTTCTTGTTTTATTCTTTTTTATTTTTAATGTTCAATTATTTCTTTTTTGGATGTCATTAAAGTACCTTGTGGAAAGCTTTCATTTGAAGTGGATTATGTGTAACCTAAGAAAGAAGGAAAAAAAAACTCAGGAAGTGGCTACATAGCCATGCCTGTGGTGTCCCTAGGCCACAGACATGGCACCAATAAGACACATTCATGGATCTCTCACTCCATGCTCGTGGTCTTCTCTTCATGTATGTCTCCATTCAATTTGATCAATGACAATAAAATTTTCCTCAATATATTTAAAAGAAAACCTAAGGGAGATGAGGCATAGTGAGGAAAAAAAGTGGCAATCATCATTCACAAGGGAGTTTGGCTTAAGTTAAGTCAATATTTCAAAATTTTGGAGAATATAGAATCAAGTTCAACAGATTTCCATATTTTCCACCCGTCTAGTGACGAGGCTACTATTATATTAGTTTTTATTTTTCTAGGATATTCTTTATGCTATGGAAAATATTGTTTCTTGTGATCATATTGATGTTATGAGTAGGTAAATTTGTTCTCAGAATTTTCATTTGAACTATTTGTATACTGGTGCTTGTTGATTCAATGCAATGGATGATTGTATTATTTATTGATCTTAAACTTAGCAATAAATCAGGAGAGTAAGCTTTGTAACTTGTGTTAAATGTTAAATGAAGGTTGGCATTTAATAGAACTATAGATAACAAGTTTATTGATTTATTATAAAGAGATTTCAATAGATTAATATCTTACCTATAAGAGCGCATAATAACTAATTTGGTTTTTAAGAAAGACGTTGTAGGATGAGAGATCGCAAGGCTATCCTTAATTAATTTAACTAGTGAAAATTAGTTCCACATAGAGATAGGGTAGTTATAATATTAGAAAATCTTGGGTCAACCATAAATTGAATCAATCAAACAAGAGGAAACAAAAAGGGATAACAATAATTCCTAGTCTTCAATCTTGATTTCTTCAAAATTTCAATTTATTATTTTAAATTTGGGTTGCGTCAATAATTTACCTTTACTTTACTTTTTTTCTAGTGTTATTTCTTCAATCTGTTTAAGTCTACTTGAATATATCCCTTAAACAAAGTATAAGTCAAATTAATAAGGTGACTAATTTCAATCCTTGTGGGACAATATCTACCTAGACTACAAGTTTTTACAACCCACTAACCTGCAGTGTTAGAGTAAAGAAAGTTAGTAATTAGCTTAACAACTAACAATAATTCTAATTACAACCATCTAGAGAACTTAAGATTATGAATTAATTAAATTTAAAGAAACTAAATTAACTTAAATCAAGAGTGCCAGGTAATCGGAGCTAGAGTGTAGATTGAGCAAGTTCATTAGTAATGTTTACAATCTACAGTAGAGGAATCACCATAATTATTCATGGTTAAGTCAAGGCCAACAAAGCCACTGCCATGTACTAGGATTCTAACACTAATAATAACAACCTAGGAAACCAACTTCAGGAGAGCTTCTATCCAAATAAATCACTACCTTCATTGTCCGTTTTTAAAAATATCAAGGTGGCAATTAAAAATTTAGAGAAATAAGTGGGACAGCTAGTTAAAAGCATTTCTGAGAGGTTACTAGGTACCTTACCAATAAACATAGAAAAGAATCCAAAGGAACAAGTGCATGCATGTACATAAAGGTTGATAAGGAGGAACATCTAGTCACAGAAGATGCAAAACCCATGACTTCTATACCAAAGTATAGTGTATATGGACTAGCAAGAGATGCTTATAGGCACAACGCTTTGTTTATTAAGATTGGCATTGGAACAGACTTACAGTTCTAGAAAAATGGAAATCCATTTTTCAAAATAGTAAAGCATGATTCTTCTTCTTACTATATAATTCTCATGTATATGAATAAGAATTAATACTCATTTTTCTACGTAACCAAGGCTTTTATTTACGATCAACATTTTCTTGGTTCCTTCTTGAGTGAATAGATTTCTATGGAAAGGTAGAATAGTTTACAGAAGTCTTTGCTGATGATTTTTAGGATAACCTATGTTTGATTAAAGATATTTTCATGCATTATGTTACATATCAAGGAAAATTCATTCTGGCTTCAAAAGATACGCTTCTTCTAATAAAAAAATGAAAATATTTTTATTTATTTAAATATCTTTTATGTGTGGTTTCAACTGGGAACGATCAATATAAAATCATTATCAAAACACTCTTTAGAACTTTTTGGTTATTTTTTAGTTGTATGACAAAATCCTTCTGCAATATGGAGTCAAATGATAGAAAAATCAATTATAATGGATAATATTATCAAGAAAATTAATTCAAAAATTCCAATTATTCCTTTGATTGGAACGCTGGAAAAAAACGAGTTTTTATAAACTTGGTTTTTTCACTATAGGCCTAGAAAAGGAAAAATTAAGATAGACTCCTATAGTCTATGATCTCCCCTTTCCAAATCAGACATGAGAATTTCCCCTCGTCCAGCTCAAGTAGTTACACCAAATAAAGGAAAGTACTCCCACTTTCAAAATGGAAAACCCTCCCCTAAAAAAATCACTCCTTACTCAAGTTCCCAATGAAGAACAAACAACATTTCCTTGGGCCAGTCTTTTGTTTTATAATTTCTATATCATGGTGAATACTTCAGAAAAAATTGTGTCTTCTACAAAGGAATCTGATAAGTGAGATTTTGAATAAGTGTTTACATAATCTTCTTCTATCTAAAGAAATGATTCATTTAAATAATGAGACACCATTGATATCGACCCATCTAAGCTCGCTAAATGTTCAGGAATTCCTCTATTCAATCCTTTTCCTTCTTCTTGTTGCTGGATCTCTCATTGGTACACATCTTCTCTTGGTTTCCCTTTCCCGAGCCTATAATAAGTTACAAACAGAGTTCGAAAAGGTTGAATATTTGATGATTCCATTGTACATGATGGAGTTTCAAAAAGTTTTAGATAGGTATCCTACATATAAACTAAATTTTTTCTAGTTAAAGAATCTCTTGGTAGTTACTCTGGAGCAATTAGGAGATTTTCTAGAAGAAATACGGGGTTTTGCTTCTGGGGGTAACATGATCGAACAATATTTGAAAAAGAAAACAGATCTTTTTCTTAGAAATGAAATGTTCCAAATGTTCCTGGAAATTCTTGCTACCATTAGACCATATGCATTAGGATCCCAATCCATGGATCTCTCGGTTCGTGAAATAAGCAAATCAAAATTAACTCAAGGCTAATTGTTGTAGCAAGTATACCAGTTCAAAAGTAATAATGTGGAGTATTTTTAAAACTCTGATAAAATGAATTATTTTTAACAATTTAGATGTTAAACCCATGAGAAAAATAGTACAAGTACTAGGTCTCCCGAATTACAGTTACCTAGAGAACTCAAGACTTAAAATGAAAATAAAAGCAATTAAATTAAACTAAAAGCTTCTAATTAATGCAAAGGAATTCAGATTAGCCAATTGAATAATTAACTAATTCTTAGGCTTTTAATTAATAAATTGAGTTAGGAAAATGCTATAATGCCTAATTCGAGGTATCTTCACTAAATCAAGACAAAGATATGGTCAAGCTAATGTTTTTTCTCTATCAAACCTATTTTATGGATTGGTCCATCTATAGATATATATAAGCACGCTTAAAATTCAAGAAGTCTAATAATAAAATCTTATATTTCAAGACTATTACCATCATGATTAACTAGTAATAGATCCTTTATTTATTTAAATCACATTTTTTATCGATTTTTTTTAATGATTATGGTTACTAGTTGTGAATCCTTAACTATATAATGTCTTTATCTAATGTGGCCATGTTAGGAAAAGTTTTTGGCATTCAAATAAACAAAGATTATCATTTAACATGCAATAGGGATTTTTTTGATAAGATTGAGGTAGTGAATTTTAAGCAAGAGTTACCAAAACCACCATTATTAATACTCTAGGGCTTTAAGATTCTTCACTGGTTGATTGCTTTTGTAATTGGAGGTAGATATGAGTGCTTTAGCACTATTAACCAGGGTGACTTCATCCACTTATAGTGTGTGGTGAATAGAGTGAGCTTCAACATAAAGATGGGGCTTTAGCCCATCATTTTAGCTGTCAAAGTAAGAAGATAAGAGGGTTGTTTAGTGGATCCTCTTATATCAGAAGGTTATTTGTAAACTTGGGTATTCTTTTGAGTATATTAGATCTAGGGCAAAGGATTAATATGAAGCCATTAGATGTCTTAGTTTAGATTCGTATAGGATTTATTACATAACTAAAGGGTCACCTTACACTTAAGGGCTTTGGACCAACACAAGAAGAACAAGACACTAATGATGAGATGGAAGATGGTGATAAAGAGGACACCAAATCTGGGGCCCTTATAAGCATAAAATCCTTCTTAGCCGTACAGAAGGATCAACATAAGTGGATGCCTTACATGTGAATATGAGAACATATATTTCTAATACCAACAAATGTAGCAGTTAAGATGGGTGAAGCATAAGAGATGGCAAGAATTGAGGTGGGACGAGCTATAGGTTATATGACATGAATTTATGTAGTTCTATCACCAACTACCACCATCAACTGATGATTGATGTCACCTACTAATTGCTTATAGCATACATATGTTTCTTTATATATGTTTTAAATTAAAAATATATAAAGAAACACTCTAACAATACCTCAACTAACCAATAGCCAAGTGTATCTATCAATTGAAATATAGTTAAGGTGAATCCAGGGTTGAATCCATAAGGACTACTATTACTATTAAATTTTTATCAAAATTATCTAACCTAATCAAATAATGAGATGATTGGTAAATTTAATCATAAAAATAAATGAGAAATAAATTTTTAAATAAGCTTACAAAAAATAATACTCAATGATGAAGTTAGGAGTCAGGTAATTAATCACTCTAGGATGTGTCCATACCAATTATTAGTCTTGATTTAACTTATTTTCCATTTTTATTAGACTGTGGATTCCTTAAAGTAAATCCCACTCTCTCTCTAGTTATAAAATCCAATTTAATTCAGTAATGTGAAAGTTCTCTATATCCTAACTTATTAATTGAATGCATTAATTTACTCTATGGAAACCTTTTCTTTGGCTAAGCTCACACCTAACTTGGACATCTTATGCAAGTCTATCTCTAGTACACCATGTAAGATCCATCATTTATGGAATGATTTAAAGCATATAACGATTTCTCAATCAATTCTACACATTCAAAGCATATAAATCAATGTTTACTTTTGCATAATATTTGATAAACAATGTCATTAATATCTTTGAAGAATTCTAACATCAAAACTAGAAATAAAATGTCAAATCAAGAATAACAATGGATACTACATCTTAGAGTTCTTAAAACCCCAAATCATGTGAAGATGAGTTCCTAAACATCGAATGATTCACAAAAACAATGAAAAAGAAGTAAATTTAAGATATGTTAATGATGAACTAATCTGAATCCTTGACTCTTTAATTTTTTATGATGAGAATTCCTAGTCTTTATCTTTAATTTCCTGCATTTGGAGTGTTGCTCCCATTGAAGATTATGTGAAACCCTTTTTAAGATGGCTTAAGGTTTGATTCTCCTTACATGGTGGTTGATTGAGGAGTTTAAACGTAAGAGAATCACTCAAAATTACCCTAAAAGTGTTTTTTTTTTAATTTTATGTAAGAAGTCATGCTTGGCTCATGACTAGGCTCACGACTTATGGCCATGAGCCTAACTTGCCCATGAGTTCTCTAGCTTTTTCCTTCCTTTGGGTTTTCTCTCTAAATTCTTTCCCACTCATCTAATGGCCTTGAAACTTGATATGGAGTTTTCTAACATGATACACTTTCTTGATAAATTGCTTCCATATCTCTCTTTTCTTTTTGAAGCCCTATAACATTTGATTTAATATAGAAAATATCTAATCAACTTCTCATTCAAAGAATTTAAATCATTTTTCATAATAATGACATGGTTTTTCGTTTAAAACTTGATCGAATAAGTACCAATTCATGCCCAAAATATGTATAAATGAGGATATATAAAATATCCTCCCATGTAAGTTGTTCCTTATCCTTAAGTAACGACTTAAATATTGGTAAAATTATCACAGGCCTATAAATAATAAATACTGAATATAAACTCCTAACTATATGGTAAGCCATGTTAGGGTCGATCACACTATAAATTAGTTAATCTTTTCAACTATTCCTAATGTTTCACAAAAATATAAAAATAAAAATCCCTTGTTTGACTGACATTAAAATAAATAGAAAATAAAACCAATGAAAATAACATAGGTGAACAATAATGCCCGAAAATAAGATAACAAAAAAGCAAGAAGCAAATAACAATAGTAAAAAACTAGGTGGAAGATATTTCGTGATTTATGAATTACAGTTAAATCATCGAAAACATGTAAATTATATTATGTCTAAGATGTTAGCCTATATACATAAACAAGATCTTGAGTCTCTTCTTCCTATAATTTTAGATAAATTTGATGCGATTTTAAATTTAGCCCTAGCTACATGATAACCTAGAACAAGATTTCTAGATTTAGTGATACAATAACATTAAAGACTAGGGAATAGCTAACGTAAGCCATACTCTCGCAAGTTTGGATCATGTATCGTAAAGAATCAAAACCTTAGTCTAAATGGATTAAGTTTCACTCACAAAAAGATTAACTTACCACTACCTATGGATTTCGCTCATGACAATTACAGATCAAGAGCTTAAACCTAGAAATTGAAATACGAATTACTAATATGGTGATCAAACCTATGAATATTCTTTAATTATTGTTGTTTAATTAGAGATCTAATCTAACATTAGCATAAAACACATTGCCTAGTAAAATAAAAAAAAGACAATTGGAATCAAATATTCAACATTACAGGAACAATATTTAAAGGATTCAACTAGTATTTAAACAAAATTCAAATGGAATAACAAAAAAATAAAGTAAAATTGAAAAGATAATAGAAAAAACTTAAAAAATAAATATTCAAAAGCTAAAACATAATTAAAAATGTCTACTTAAAACAAAATGTGAAGGAAAGTAAACAAATACCTATACTTAGAGAGAAACAAAATAAATAGAGGGCTACCTAACCTAGAACCGAAGACTTGTGACTCCTGCTAGCATTATGTTGTCCTTTATTAAGGTTAAAGGTGTTTTACAGGTGAAAGGTTCTTGATTGCCCTTACATTCAAAATGAGAATTCATTTTCTAGATGTTTAATGGCCCTTAACATTTCCATAAGTGACGTCGTTTGAAAACCACGATTGAAGGTTTGAAACTCGAAGTTCAATGAGAGTTTATAAGGCATCAATGATGCAATTGATACCAACTATTGAGTCTCCAATTTCAATTTTCTTTACCCAATCTACTCCATATCTCTTCCAAAATGTTTTTTAGCTTAAAACTTGCATTTTAATTAATAGTAAGCATAATTTAGACATATTGGCATTAAAATAAGGGTAAAATCACATTAAATCAGTTATGAAATTTTAAAAAATAAACCTTTATCAAATACCCCCACATTTGAACTATTACTTGTCCTCAAGCAATGAATTAAACATTCCATTTAAACAATCTCAATCTAAATTCAAAAGCTAATTGAATAAAAAATAAAACCAATGACATTAATCTAGTGCATAAATCTCAACTCTATCATGAAAAAAAATTTATTAGTTAAGACAAAGTACATGGTTAGTAAAAGCAATCCTTATTATATAATAGTAGGCATCTAAGCCATTTCATATAGTTCATCATATGAATGAAGCCATGGATGTCTAAAACAATGAAAACAAGACACAAATTCAACATTGGAGCCTTTTATAAAAGGTCATCTAAGCTTTTGACATGAGAGTAATCACCCTATCATCAATATCTCCAGTTACTCAACTAGGATACCCCTTTTTAGATTTTTTAATTTGTCATCTAAATGTGAAGGTGAACACTTTTTAATAAATAGCTCATGTTACTAGGTTAGATCACACTCTGAAATGGGTATGACTATCAGTCATAACTTTGAACTTTTTTCTAATTCGAAGCCAGTGTAAAATAAAAACATGATCCCATATTATAACAAACGCACACATTTTTAAAATTTAACAAATCATCCTATTTCAAATTCGCATGACAAACCCTATAAAATGATCTTAAACATTCAATATCGTACAAAATGGATTACTAAACATGCACTAGTACTCAAAAGAAAAAGATTAAATGAAAAGTTAGAAAGGACTTAAGTGTTAATTAATATCCTAAATCTAAAGCATCAATTCCTTAACAATCAAGATCCTTTGAAGATGAAACCTTAAAATCATCACCATTGAACTCACAATAAATTAAATTTGTATACCACATATAAATGTCACACAAGTTTACCTCCCCCCCACCTTAACCCCAATCATCATCAACACTCAAACCAATGTATGCAAGTAGAGGAATAATGACAAAGAATATACCTCTTAGTGAGGTAATTCATGAAGTCCATTGTGGAGAGATAACCAAACACTTTTTCACTTAAAAAATAGAGAAAATAAGAGGAATTTAAAGCTTTCAACAAAAATAAATTAAAGGTTCATCTAACAAAGAGAAAAGAGATAAAACTTGAAGGAAATATTGGATTGCCTCCTAACAAGCACTTGTTTTAGGTCTTTAGCTCGCCCACTATTTCAATCATCATCTAGTATCAAATGGAAATTTGAGCCCTTTAAGAAAGATGCATTATTAGATTGATGAGCCTATGACATCCACCCTCAAAATAGGCTCAAAATCTATAGGATATCGTATAGCATCGAAGATGTGGAAGCATATCACATATCTGTCAAACTCCTAAGTCCACTATATGATATGGACATCATCTTTTATCGAGGAAGGCGTCCCTAGTAAAAGAGGCAATAGTTTTGAAGACTACATCGTGCTCATCGCCCTCCAAATTTATCTTGATCTCACACAAATATTTCTACAATTTTGCATTCTGTAACTCTTTCTCTCTCTTCTTCCTCTTTCTCCTCTTCCTTTTTCTCCTCTTCCTCTTCTTTAGCTTACTAGGAAAAGGAATAGAAATTTGATTAGCAATACCAAAAGACATATCACTTAGAAGGTTTTTCATTCACCTTCTTTTTATGAATGGACTTCTCTTCCTCTTTCCTCTTTAGGTATGCCATTTTGTCCACACTTATAAAGAAATAATAACTAAATTTTCCATAGGATTGCTCTCTAGTTGGTTAGGAAGTCTTGTAAAGACTTGAGCCTGTAGTTATACCAAATAATCTAATAATTAGCTTACTTGATTCTCCAAATTCTTTAAATTACTCCTCATTTCTTGTGGTAATTGAAGAGTGTTTATAGTGAAACTTTGTATGATCTCATTAATGGGCATCCTATCATCTTATGGCAGTGTAAGAGGTTAAGGTTTGATAGCATCTTGGCAGAGAGTAGAATCCTTGCTACTGATGTGTGGCAGGAGGCTCAAAGTTCAAACCCACTCCTTGCTGCTTGCTCTTGCATTGAAAATTAGGATGATCCTCCCATCTCTAATTATAAATGAAAGTGAAAAAATCATACCATCCTTATTGGCCATGAAACCATCCTACCGTATTTACCTACTAATTCTCCTTAAATGTAAGACACATATCAATATGATAGCCCAAAAATGAACAACAACTACATGCCTTAGCTTGTTCTTCATACATCATTACTTGCTCAACTAAGAATGTAAGGTTCTCAACCTGTTTCACCAGTCATCATGATTAAAAGTGGGAGCTACAAGCTTCTTTAGAGTGTGATGACTATGATCCATTATCGTAAACGTCCTTTCTTAAAACAGGTGTAAAACAAAAACAAACAAAAGATAAGGTGATAAAGATCAATAAAAACAAATATAAAAAAACACAAAAAATAAAAAAAAAACACTAACTTCATTTTTTCGACACTAGCATCAAATTTTTTGTATTGCTATTATGGGATTCCAAATAATAAATACCTAACCTAACCAACATTGCTAGTTAATGTTTTTAGTTATCTCATATGTTGTACAAGAGAAAAAAAATCCATTGGTTTACTACAATTAAAATAAAAAAAACTAATAAAAATAACATAGGAGAACAATAATTCCAAAAAAATAAGAAAGCAAATTAACCAAAAACTGATCATAATATCAAATGGAAAAAGGTATTTTTAGGATTTATAAATTACAATACATCAAAAACATGTAAATTATATTATGCCTATGATGCTAGCATATAGAAATAAACAAGCTGTTATGTCCTATGTTCCCCTAGTTTTATATAAATCAAATACGATTGAAAATTTACCCCTAGTTATGTGATAACCTAAAACAAGTTGTTTAGATTTAATGGCAAAGTAGCATTCAGAACTAGTGTATGACTAACTTTAGCCACAATCTTGTAAGCTTGGACAATATAATTTAAAGAATGAAAACCCTAAGCTAAATTGACTGAGATCTACAAAAAAGATGCATTAGTGAATTAATGAGCCCATGACATCCACCCTCAGAATAGGCTCAAAGTCTACATGATGTCACATAACGTTGTGGAACCGTATTACTTATTCATAAAACTACAAAGTTCACTATCTGATGTGGAAATCACCTTTTATCTAGGATGGCATCCCTAGAAAAGAGGCAATGGTATTGGAGGCTCTCTATCCTACTTGTCACCATACAAATTTAGCCTGCTCTTATGTAGCTCTTTCAACAATTTTCCATTCGATGACTCTTGCTCTCTCTTCTTCTCTTCTCCTTCCTCTTTCTCCTTATCTTCTTTTTCATCTAACAAGTAAAAGGTGTATCACTTAACCTAGAAGATATTTTTTAGCAATACCAAAAGATTAGCAATACCTTGGTTAAATAGAAATTTGATTAGCAATACCAAAAGATGTATCACTTAACCTAGAACATTTTTTTTCAGCCTTCTTTCGTTAACATTCTCCTCTTTGTCTTTCTTTTAAGGCAGTAAGTCTTGTTGAAAATTAAGTCTGTAAATATACCAAATAATCTATTAATTTGCTCACTTGATTCTTCAAGTTCTTCAAATTACTCCCTATTTCTTTTTGGAATTGAAGAGTTTTCATAGTGAAACTTTATATGATCTCATCCAAGGGCATCCCGTGAACTTGTGGTGGTCTAGAAGGGGGAGACTTAGGTTGAAAATGTCACTAAATTTGTTAACATCTTAGTAGAGAATAGAATCGTTGCTACTAATGTATGGTAGGAGGTTTGAAGTTAAAACCCACTCCTTGCTCCTTTCTCCCACATTAAAAATTAGGATAATCATCCCATCTAGAAATGTAAGTGAGACCACAAAGATCATACCATCCTTGTTGGCAACGAGAACATCTAGTCATATTAACCTCGTATTCATCCTAAAATGTAGATCCAGTATTAGTAGAATAACCCAAAAAAGAACAAAAACCACATACCTTAGCATTTTCTTCATCCATCATTACTTGCTCAAGTAAAAACATAAGGTTCTTCATTTGTTTATCCAATCATGAGAGAGAAACTAATTCAAACTCATCATCAGGATTAAAAGTGGGAGCCAGAAACTCCTTTAAGGTGCACTGATAATGATCCATTACTACAAAAATCCTTGCTTAAAAGAGGTGTGAAACAAAAGCAGACATAAGATAAGGTGACAAATATTAATAAATAAAAATAACACAAAAAACACAAAACACTAAATCCAGATTATCGACAATGGAATCAAAATTTTTGTATGGTTGTCATAGGCTTCCAAATAATAAATATTTAACCTAACCTACCTAATTGGTTAACGTTTTTAGCTATTTCTTATGTTGTGTGAAATAAGAAAAAAAATACCTTGGTTGAATAAAATTAAAATAAATAATAAATAAAAGTAACATAGGAGAGTAATAATGCCACAAAACAAGAAAACAAAAATAATATAAAACTAATAACAAAAACAAAAACTTGGGAAAAAGATATTTTTAAGATTTATGAATTACAATTGATCATCGAAAAAATGTAAATTATGTTATGCCTAAGATGAGAGCCTATAGATATAAATAAGTTGTTATGTCCTATGTTCCCCCTAATTTTAGATAAATTTGATATGATTGTAATTTTACGCCTAGTTACAGGATAACATGGAGCATGTTCTTTAGATTTAGTGATGCAATAGCATTAAGAACCAAGGTATTGCTAAATTAAACCATAATTAAAACCCTAAGTTCAATTGATTAAGTTTCATACACAAAATCAATTAACCTATCACTACTTATGGAATTCACTAGTGACAATTACCAATTAAAAGCCCAAACATAGCTATTAAACTAGTAATTATTAATAGGGCGATCATACCTATGAATAATACCTAGTTCTTGGTGTTCAATTAAAGTTGCAATTTGACCTTAGTATAAATCCCATTTCCTATTAAAGACCCAATTCATTTTTCTTAATCGCAAACCATTCATCCTTTAAATATCTTCAAATCCAAGGGAAATTTTAAATAAAAATAATGAAATTAACAAGACTAGAAATTAAAATTCATGGATCCATAAAGAAAATAAGAAAAAAGATAACTAAAATTAAGGATTCTACATCTAAATAACAATATTTATAGGATTAAACAAGTATTTAACCAAAGCCCAAATGAAATAAAAAAGAAACCAAAGAGAAAATGAAAAAAAAAACAACAGTAAAATCATAATCAAATTAAGTATCCAACATCTAAAAAATTTTCATTAAGAAACATCTACTTAAAACAAGTGATGAAGGAAAGTAAAAAAAAATCCTTAAACCTAGAGTAAAGCAAAGGAAATAAATGGTAGCCATATGTAAGGCAAAAACATGAACAAATCTACTCCTCTAAGCCTTATATAGTCTGCTATTAGGGTTTAAGTTGTTTTGGAGGCAAAAGGTCTTGATTGCTCTTCGACTTAGAATGAAAATAAATTTTCTAGACACTTAATGATCCTTAATAGAGACATGAACGATGTCATTTGAGTATTCTCATGAAGGTTTGAAATTCAGGGTCACCAATAGTGCCATTACTGCTTTATATTCTTTTTTCCTTTAGCCCTTTTGCCTCAAATCCTTACAAACTAATTTTTTACACAAAACCTACTTCTCAATTAATAATAAACATAATTTAGACATGATGGAATAAAAATAAATGTGAAATCACATTAAATAAAATTTAAAAATTCATGAGCGTACACCCTTATCAAACTTCCACTTAAACATCACCGATCAATAATTGAGCTTACAAATCATAGTTCTTTTATGATAAAAATATTTTCATAAACAACATCTAATCAATTAACGTTATTTATTTATCTTAAAATCATAGTTTGTTTATGACAAAAACTTTGTTAATACACTCGCAATGACACAATTAGTAACTGGGAATTCTTCAACATTTAATATTAAATGTCTATGAAGTTCCACTTGAAACATCATATAAATTTTTTAGAGGAAATCATCACCAATGCAAAGTATAATTGAATTTTTTATTTTGGAGAAATTTTGGGGGTTTCACATTGTCTTTTAACAAGTAAGGGAAAGCATTTTTTCATGGATGTTCCCTAATTACTCAATTAAATTTCTCTTTATGGCTCTTTTCCAATGTCATATAGCCTTTTGACACAAAGGTTAACATTTTGTCATGAAAATACATGGTTACTCAGCTACCTCACAATCACAAATAGCTACTAGCCTCACTCAAATAGTTTAAATTTTTATCAGTATGAAGCTAGTGTAAGAAATGTGCAAGAAAAATAATAGAGTGAACGGAGAAAAACACTCCCCTAAATAATGATGTCCACGATGAAGTATGATTATGATAACTTAAAGTGGCTTCCATATGGTGGGGGTGTGATCCAAGGCTTTTGATTTAAACCTAAAAAGAAAAACTAAAGCACGAGGTCATCAAAAGATTTGATTAAGCTAGGATTAAAGTAAAAAATTGATAAAAATAAAGAATCTATCCTATAAATCAACTAATTCTTGTGAATTGAAAGTAAAATTAAAATAAGAATGCGATAGAAAGAGCAAATAAAAATAAAAACAAATAAAGTCTCTTAAGATCCCCAGCTTGAATCAATCCTTAACTAGTAATGGTGGTGATGAAGGATAAAACTGCATGTACTACTGCCACCTTACCTATTATTGGTCCCATCTCTATTAATAGGTCCCCTAATCCTCTTCGCTTTGTTATAATTACTCCTCCTATCTCACCAGCTAATACAATTGAAACTCAACCCATCTAGTTTCATTTGTTGCTTAATAGTTTCTCATCCTGAGGCCTAAGGCCTCAACTTGGCCCTGGCTGAACAAAGTTTATTTTTACAGATGGTATAGTGCCTGGTGAAGATCTAGCTCTAGGATCACCTACCTCCTCCTAATCATAGTCACCACTATTCTCTAATTTTTTCACTTATAGCGCCCTAAATTTATGTAAATCTATCTCTTTTAGGTGTGGTGCACTCTTGAGATTTTGTAGCTAGCTCCATTCAAAGTTACACAGAAGCATTCGAGGGATTTATGTTTATAACCTCTATTCTTGCTCTATAAAATCCCAAAATTTTTTGCTAGTCACGTGAAATATGAATAGTCAGTTATAGTCCCCTTAGATTTTTACTCTAGTAAGAAAAGTGAAGTGTTAACAAATGCATCCTGTAGCACACCCAGTTTCATTCCCAATACAGAAACCAAGTCCCTAATAGACACAGAAACTTGTCATACACCAAGTTAAAATTTGATCATATTAGACTTGGCAGTCATCACCCAATGCTTTTTAAACTGTAGTGTGTCCAATAACTCAGAAAACTTTATTTTTATAAGCTAGCTCCCTAATTTTTGAAAGCCTTTCTCAACCTCCTAGTTTTTAAATATTGTCTTAATGAATCCACTTTGCCTAAGCTCTCCAAATCTTCAAATTTCAAGTACTTGGTTGGTTCTATATTTAGTTAAAGCAATGTATTACATCAAATGGATTTAGATACCATAATTAACAATCAATTCATAATCCTAATCATTATAAGATGAAATATCCAAGTCATCCTATTGGACTCACAACAAATCAAGTGTGTCATATAAATAGATAATGAATTTCATCTCCCTTCCCATACTTAAATCAAATTGTCCTCAATTTGAGGGTAAAACAAAATAAGGCACAAAAGTTAGAGAGAAGAGAACATGGCTCCATTAAAAGATGAAATTCAATTATAGGCAAAGCTTGAGAGAGTTTATTTCATTCCATATGACTTGAAGATGTTGAGGAAAGGAGATCTAAGCTTGCTCCATCATTAGTATCGTCATTAAATGCAAGCTTTTGTAAAACGATAAAAAATTAAAATGACATAAAATGGAGTCCCACCTGATGCAAGTGTTTAAAATATTCATGTTGAAATAAAAATTAAATCTAATGGAGAGAAACAAGTAAAAGACAATCAAACTTGATTGTAAACTTAAATCCATGTGTACAACCATCAAGCATCAATTGGTAACTTCAAACATTAATTATGTGCTTATAACCATGTTCTTAGCATATTCTCTTGATCCTTAAGCCATATAATCATTTATATACACTACAATGATCATACAATTTATAGCTTCACTCAATGCTCTAAATCATTTGATATGTGCCATAATGTTCAATTCTGAGGCTTATGAAGCATTTAAACTTATCAACCCTCTAACATATCATATAAGAGTAGCATTTTCAATTCATTGATTGAACATAAAGGGAAGGATAATGAGATGTATGTGAACCCAATTAAAATGTAAATAGACTTTAAGACACTTATGGAAATTTTAATCTCATACAAAAATAACACATGATATCTATGATCAATTCAAGCATAATATAACTCAATCTCAATCATTGAAACTCTAAAAAAACTTTTAATATTAAAAAATTTTATTCACATGAGATCTATAGAGTGTTTAACTTTAAAAGTGTTTCTTTTGAATAGATGACATCAACTATTTGAAATTAACTTAAGCAATGCAATAGAAGTCATAAATATGGTGAGAACAATGCACCAATCTCGCAAAAAACACATACCCATTTTAATAGTCATCCAAATTTAAGTTTGAGTGAGTCATGAAATGATAAGCACGAAAAATCTCTAGGCTAGATTATTGTATATCAACACTTGACACAAATATTCATGGAAGATCTTAAGAATATTGCAAAAAGACCTTATGTAAGTTGAAGCTTTATGTTGTCAAAAAATCTCAAAGAGATTGAGTACATACTTGAATGATTTTTTGAAAAACTTTTTAGTTGAGGCACAAAAACTTATTCATAAATTACAAAAATTCAACAACCATATTTGATAAGAAATCTAAAGAATCATAACACACACTCTCATATGATTAAAACATTTCAAAAATCAGTAAGTTCTTAGAATAAAAAGATATAAAAAGTGATAAGATAAGGGTTAGGATGCCTCCTCATAAGTTCTTTTAAAAGTTCTTTTAGTTAGACCTTAATGCTAGATATTTTGAATTCTATTTTTAGGCCATCATCCGAAACTTGTTTTTTATCTCTATATTAAATTTCCACCTCTTCATTTCTTACTTTACTTGGAATTGGATTTTTCTTTTCATTCCTATCTCTTGTCATGCTAGTCACTAGCATAAAATCTTTATATACACCCTTTTTCGATGCTCAAAAGTTGAAATGCCTATAAAATCAACATCCTTAAAAGCTTTCATGTCTTCCTGAAAGTCCTTATTCTCAAAAAGAATTCCTTAATATCCTTATTGGATTTAATTAATAGCTCTTCTTTACTCCTAATCGACTAAACACATTTTGGCTTCATTGCTTACTCTTCAATGATTCTAGTTTGTTTAATTTACTTATACTCAAAAAGTGACTTAACTAATTACCCAATTTGGAGTTCCAAGTCATGGCGAGTGGACTTAAAACTCTCTTTTCTAACCCTATTATGGGAAATAAATTTTTTTAAAGCTTTATGTAACGCTAGTCTTGACTACTTTTCAACTTCCAACCTTTCTTGGCTAACTTGGCTAGTAGGGATATATTCATTTAAGACCTTACATATTGTCAACCTGGTCTCCACTTCAAATGGATGTTGGTGATAAACTTAGAGGTGAGTCTTACTACTATTTATGATCTTTCTCAAGACCCTGTATAGTACCATCCTTGTCCTCATAATAGAAAGCCCGATGCAGCAATATCCTGTGATTGAAGAAGGGCAATACTGCTTGTAAAACTTTTTCTTCAAGTGTATGATCATGATAGGACTTGAGGAAGAAGCCCTAACTAACTCCATGATAGTTGTGGTAAGACCATGGGGAGTGGGATGGCGGCAACTCTTGTGCAAAATAATTAGGCATAAAGGGCATGTAGGCGGTGAATTGAGTTGAAAGTGAAAGCCGTCAAAAACGGAGGGATTGTTCTAGAAACCAATTCACTTAAGTGAGATAGAGGAGAGTGGAACCTTGTGTATAGGGGTAAATTTTTGAGATCTATAAATGAACACCAAAAAGAAAGGCAATTTGTTAGGCCCCAAATGATGCTAGGGTGAGAAAGCATAGGGACCGACAACTCTTCTACGAAATGATTAGGCATAAAGGGCAAAATGGTGGTGAATCGAGTTGAAAGCAAAAGTCACCAAAAAATGGCAGATTGCTCTCAAAACCAATTCACTTAAGTGGGATAGAGGAGAGCGGAATTTGAAGCGTAAGGGGTGAAATCCTAAGATTTACAAATAAATGCCAAAAGCAAAGGTTGTTTTCTAAGTCACTACTAACGCTAGGGTGCGAAAGCATAAGGAGCGAATAGGATTAGATTCCTTGTAGTCCATGCCACAAACAATGACTGTTCACCCTTGTTCTGCATAGATTTAGGGCCTAGTTAATGCGTGAAACACTCTGTCCAGGGAGTACACATACCTCTCTTCAATGACCTTCCTTTTTAAGTCACGCTAATTCTAGGAATCCTAATCAGTCAGGGAACAGTTAAGGTCAGGAAGACTAGGTTCTTTGTAAAAGCATCCTCCTCCTCCGACATAAAGAGTAATTTTACCCATCCCCTCAATACCACCTAAGAAGAGCACCCTCATAGCAAATCTTGGGGCCAAGGTTAGTCCCACAGGGCAAAGGGTCAACATAACCTATTTTCCTATAAATATAATAGCATATAGTGAGAACATCCAAAATTAAAAAAATTCGAATCAAAGAAGCAAGGTTATTAGATATCTCAGCAAATCCCAACCATAACCACACATACAAGTTTCCCCACATGTGGCTTATCTTTGATAACTTCTTCAGATTTGCATGAACTAACGTATCAATCACTAACTGGGATGCCCATTACAATATGATTGAACCTTTTCAAACCCTGTTTGGAGTGGGCGTCACTATCCTAGGCCCGATCCATACATGTTTTGTTGAGCATGTCTCCTTTCTAATTGTTGTACCTTATCTTGAGGCATCTTTGGCTTTACTAGAGAATAAAGAAAAAAGTCTTTCTCTTCCTATCTCGGAACATATTCTAGTGTGTCATCGCAACGCATCTTGCCCAGTAGGTGTAGCACAGAATGGGAGTGTAGGTGTGAAAGGTAAGGAAAATGGCCGTTAAAGAGGATGCCAAACTAGCCTATTAAATACAGCTAAAGAAGAACCTTTCTAAACTATTTAATTGTAAGGAGAGACCTGCACAGTTTTCATCCAACTGGAAATATCATAAGAAAGCAGCTTTTACACCCACGACTGCCATTCTTTCTTGATTGGACTAACCCAATTGGTCATTTATGACAAGTATTTTTTTCATTTTAAAAGTAAGAAGCGAAACTAAAGATATGAAATAAATTGTGTTTTTAAGGATTACACCTAACAACCCCCTTAAGTAATTTTCCATTCTCCAATTTATTCCTATAAATATAGGAAACTTGTATTTCTCATTCACAAATCCATCTTTGTTTATGCTGCTAACTTTCAATTTTTCCTAAGTAGAAGGTATAGTTCCCTTAATGTATATATAACACCCAACTATCGTCCAAACAGTAGTCTGACACTCCTTTATCTTCATACCACTAAAGGCCATGCCAATGGTATCTTTGCCAATCGATGGTGTCTACTATATACTCTTTGAATCTCATCATACAAGACCAATAAAAAGAATTTTATAAATGTAAACATAAAAATAAAAACAAAATTTAGTTTAGTAGAGAATAGAATTTTGAGTAAATAAAAAAATCCTAAAGAATGGTGTCAAAATCTTGATGGTGCATGAACGTTTGTAAGTTTTAAATAGAGATAAACCACAAAATCAAAAATAAACAATAACAAACAAGCAAGAAGGCGAGTGAACCGATCATTATTCAGTATAACTTTTTCAAGTCTATGTGTTGAATCCATGAGGACTATGATTACTAAAGATTTTTTATCCTTATTTTCTAACCTACTCACAGGTAAGTAGTTGATTAATTAATGAAAATGAAATAAACAACTAAAGATAAATCTAATGACAAACTCCTAAGAATTTACAAGTAATCATAAAGTTAGAATCTAAACAGGTAATCCACCTAAAATGCATTCATATTCATTAAACAACCTTTATTCAACAAGTTTTCCAAATTTTATTAGACCAAGATTCCCTAATTTAAATTATAGTCTCAATAAAGTTATGCAAGTCTATTCAACTTGATAAATTAAGTGAAAGCTCTATCTATCTCAACTTATCAATTGAACGTTTTAATTAGTTCTATGGGACTATTATTTTGACTTAGTTTTCACCTAATATAGACATCTTATATAATCCTATCACTCAGTCCCCAAGCAAGACACATTGTTTATAGAGTGATCTAAAGCATATAATCAATTTATTATTTCCAACACTCACCATTATATCATTGGAATTAAAATTTATGTTCATATAATCATAAAGAACCAATGTCATTGATATCCATAAACAAATCAAATATGAATCTAGAAATTTGACGTCAAATAAAATAATAATAAATACTACATCCTAAGATTCATAACAATCTAAATCCTACAAGAAAATTAAGATGTCAACTCACTATGGCATGCTGATTTGTGGTTACTAGCGATTCCAATTTCTTGTTCCCAAGTTGCAAAAAGTAATCAGAATTGAGTCAAGCTTTTCAAATTCTCTCCACTTTACAACCTTGCTTTCTATTGTAATTTCCATTGGAGAACGTGTTTGGTGTGAACTCCGTTTTCATATTACTAAATCAAGGAGCTTATGAGTGATGTTCAGGTTGATGAGCTGAAATGGAGCTCTCAATTGTAATGAATTCCTAGTCGAGAATGTCCTAATTTTCGAATTTTCTCTAGTCATGTCCTTTACTTTCCATCAGTCCATCCTATTGGAGAGGAAATGGTGGTTGCTAAAGCTATGAATGAACTCGAAATAGGCTATGGACTTGGATCTACCAAATGATAAAAATGCTTGTGAGATTTAATCATAAACTAGTGGATATCTCAAATACAGAGAGTAAAAAAAAACTCTCTAGCTCTAATAAGAGTTCGACCTCTCGACCACAAAATGAACAAACCATATAGGCGATGGTGATGAGCTGTCTTAGACTCGTAACAAGAAGCCAATGAAGGAGGTCCCCACTCCAATGATAAGTCATAACTAGATATCCTTTCTAAGTTATTAGCCAGAACATAAAGAAAATAACAGCAACAAACATAAACAATGATAGGATAGAAAATCTAATATTCATTATGCTTGAATCCTTTGACACTTCTATGGCTATTGTTGTAAAGCCAATCTCGATCTTCACCTTTCCTTGTGCCTAGATCCAATCCCTCCATTCAATCTTTCTCCAATTCTAGTTTTGATTTGTTAGGGGTCACCTCTAGGGTGTTCATGGGGACCCTAAGGGCTTATAAGAACCATATACAATGAGAAAATAACCTAAATTTTTCTTAAAAGGTGTGAGAGCTTGATAGGATCACAACTAGTGTCACGACTATGATTCTTCCCGTGATTCATCTAATTGTTCTAGGTTAAAGCTATTTTGGGTCTTTTCACAATAATTTCTTTATCGCCTGCAATTTGGCCTTCAAATTTTTTGTAAGGATCAATAACTTGATATACTTGCTTCTACCATTACATCTCTAGAACTACATCAAATTTCTTTTCAAATTCAATAATATTTCAGTTATAATAGCCCATTTTCCATATTGAGGGTTAGAGCTTTAGTTTGTCATTGGAAATTCTTGAATTTGTATTTCATTCATATGCATATCAGTAGCATACACACATGAATTATGATTTTTTACACATTACGAAGATAGCATATGTACTCAATTAATTCACTCAGGGTATGAAAAGTTTAAAATGTTTATGATGTGAATTGTGACATGTTTATGGCTTGAATTTTAGTTTGATTGATTATAAGTAGTAAATTTAGATTTCATTGATATAATTGGAAAATTGAGAGATTATAATGTACATTGGGTCTAGGAAAAATTCCATTTGTTAAGATAAATTGATACATAAAAATTAGGATGATTAAGCCCATAATTGAGTGACATTTGGAATTGATCATTGTGGGACAAATGGACTAGTAAGTTGATGACAAATGGCATTGATAAATGGAAAAATGGCTATTGTACTTAAATGACATGTGACCTAGGTTTAATTGTGACAAATGGCAGCATATATACCTGATACATGTTGAACATTCCTTTAGACATATGGCCATTCCATTAGATGACACCTAACACCTTAGTTGTAACATTCAGTAGGAGCAAACTTGGTTCAGCCCATTTTTGTTCTTTCTTCTCTCACACACACCACTGAAACTCTCTTCTTTCACCTCCCTGAATTTGCTTATGGTTATGCTTAATTTTTCACAAATAATCCATGTTTTAGCCTCACAAAGTTAAGTAAAAGATCAGCTTGAAGTTGCCTTATTAAACTTAGCCAAAATCCATCTAAGTTTTACCTTGAATATGTGATGTTTCTGCTTGTCTAGAGTAATGAATTGGTTTGATCTTTTGAGCTGGAATTGAATGTAAGCATGTCAGCAAATGATTAGTGTTTATGGCATGTTATGCTAGAGAATTGATGATGATGGATTATGATGAATTACGTATGATGTTAATGATTGATTGTGCTAGAAATTTCTACATGAACTTGGGTACTTTTCTATTATATTTTTTCATGTACAAAAATAGTAGTTTATAGGCTATTGTATGGATGACTTAGGTTGAGATTTAATGTATAAATTAAGGTGGATTCATGGTAAAGATACGTGTTATTAAAGTGTTATTGAATCAGGAAAATTAGAGCTATAAGTTAAAATTCTAATTTCAATTTCATCTTCTTTTTTCAATCTACTTTACATATCTTTAGAGTATGAATTTGAAGAACCTCAAAGAATAAAATTGTAAATATAGATCTTAGCTTAACCTCCACGAAAGCTGCTTGATAAAATAGTGACTAGAGCTTGAGTTATGCCTGTTTCCCTAATACTGCTTGTGGTAGACCCCTGTAGAGGAACCTTATATTATTTCCTAATTTTTTAGGACTTTAAAGCCCGAATTAGTCAAAGCATAAAACATAAAAAATGATTATTGATGTCTTATTAATGCTTCTGTGAAACAATTTGGCTAGAAGATATCTTGATAAGTTTAGGTAGTTAATTGAAGTTATAACCTAAAGAATGGACTGTTTTGATGTGGTTGAGTTCAAATTTGTAAATTTTGATTTGTTTAAGGAATAAATGAGTTATTTTAATGCAAACATGATCTTAAGAATGTGAGAAATGTGTATAAGCTATGGATGAATGAGCATTGAAGAACATGGAGTAATTATGAATGAGAATTGAGTAAATGTATGAATATATATTGCCAAAAAAAATTTGGTGAATATATAGATTTCGCTTGCAAAAATTCCAGATTTAAAGTAACAATTGTGTGTTTCTTATAAAAGGCTTTTGATCATGAAAAATGTTCAAGGATAAGTGTAAAATATGAGTTGATAATGATATAAAGATGTTCTCATGAATGTAAT